>CABFVX010001157.1:149540-169866 GCA_902151425.1 Timema shepardi | reverse complement strand
GGGGGGGGGGGGGGGGGGGCGGAGAGCCATGTCTTTTAGCGAATCCCGAATGGTTTGATTTACTAAAATAATTTTACTTTATTGTTCTGATAGTGATCAAATCAATAATTAATATTTATATATCAAGTTAATTAATTATATTTGCTCTCATTAACAAAGGGCTGGTATTTTTTCTAAGCTATTAAAAATTTAACCCCGTCAAAATTATTTTGGCACTGTTACCCACATTGGTTGGTTTTCCATGGTAACATAAAGCAAGTCTCCCCTTTTCCAGAATCTTCACTACTGTTTATAGCCAATTATAAATTCATTAATGATTAATTATTATGTTGCACACATGTAACGTAAATAACAGATTAACTCTAAAAGTTTTTTACTTTATTTGTAAGAAGCTCAGATTAAAAAAACTTCTGTAATTTAAGGGTACCAATCCTAATTTAAAATACTTTATATTATTTCCGGGTGGAGAAAATAAAGGTATTGATAAAATCTTATCCACTGGACATATTTTAGTTATAAAAGTGAATTTATTTGTTTCTTCAAAGTTATTATGACTGTGTATAACTTTGTGGAACCATAGTTCAAATCCATACTTTATTTAATATTACCATAGCGGCTATAATTTAACTATTAGTAAAACGCTTTAATAATTAATACTTTGATTGAGAAAAGGTGTGGTTTATTAAGATTTGCGTTAATTATGATCATTTTATAATAAATTTAATGTATAATGTTAACTGTGATTATTTTTTAAAATCTGTTTTTTACTAAATCAATTCTAGAAATCCAAACATTAAAACTGGCCATGTCGTAGGCAAGTTATAATACAATATCAGAGTGAGGAGGTTTAAATAATAATTGAAAAGCAAGGATAAATATTGTTTTGTTTTACGAGCTTGAAACCACTTTACATAATATCTGTGTTTTTTTAAGGTTTGGAATATAAATATATTAAGTAAAAATATATTGTAGTTCTGTACTATATTTAAGAATATCTGTCTATAGCCAAGGTAACCCGGAATTTAACAACCTATTGCGGTGCATTTATTTCTATTCATCAGGATGTCTGCTAAGAGAAGATCTCGCATACATACAGTCAGGGTTTGATTTTCTTTTAAAGATGCGGCTGGATTTATTTATCTATGGAACCATTTAACCATTTGCAGTGCGGTTTTTATTTTTGAACTGGACCAATATTCAGGCAGGTTTTAGCATTATTTGTGTATAATCAGGTGTTTCGGTGTGAGTCCTGGTGAAGGGCCAGCCGAATGTTTGTATACATTTATGGAACAACACAATTGCTGTGGGGTAGTTTTTATTATTCTTTAGTGTATTTATCCATACATTTTTTAGTATAGTAATTATAATTGGGTGTTTTGGTGTAAGTCCCGGTGAAGTACCAGCCGGATATTTGTCTATATCTATGAAACCACACAATTACTGTGGTGTAGTTTTGATTATTCTGTAGAATATTTATCCAGGCATTTTTTACAATAATAATTATAATCGCACGGTTTGGTGTGAGCCCCGGTGAAGTGCCAGCCAGATTTTATCTAGGATATTTATGACCGCATAAGCGATTGCAGTGTAATTTTTTTCAACTAGGCTTGCGTAGTTTTTATATCCAGGTCGGCTTTAACATTAGTTTAATCAGGTGTTTTGCTGCGAGTCCCTGGAAATACTGACAGGCCTAGCTATAATGGATTTTGTGGATCAGCTGGAAGGTGAAATTCCGTTCTTCCGTGAAGGGAATGATAAAATCCAGAGTGAACTATAGGAGAATACTTATAAGTAACATAATATTACCTATTTCAACCATATTTACTACTAATTACTGGGGGATAGTGATTAAAAAGATACAAATTAAAGGTGATGTAACCACATTTGTTTGAAGGGAAGTTGGGAAACAATTTAGCAAAACGTGTTTCAATATTCCCGGTCAGGACTAGAACCCTGTTTCATCCATCCCTGAAAATGGACCATATAAGATTTTTTTTGTCCGCATGAATACCTAAGCAGTATAATATAAATTATTTACCGTATATCCTAGAATATTTATTTTACTCTGTAATTTTGTTTAATATAAGATATTAAATAATTTATTTTGGGAGTGTTTTGAGCAGATATCGCAATCGTGTATAATCTATTATTAACTTGGGGCTTTCCTTTTTAAGTTCAATCAATAATGTTTTTACCACATTGAGATTATCAACAACTCTCAGTTCTGCCCCAGTGGCTTAGTTAGCTAACGCGCTAGTTTACTGTTTAGTTCGAATGACAAGGATGTGAAGATTGAGTTTCTAATCTTGCTCGGGTGAACTCGGGTAGTTTTTCCTAAATAGTTTAACATTCTCCCTCCACGCAAACGCGGGTTCACTTCCTATAACTTCAACCTTTCCGATTCCTAATCCATTAGAGTAATTAGTACTTAGGCTTATTACCAAAACGGGTAGTAAGACGCGGTGCTAAAAAAAACCTACCCTCAAAAATTGTTATGTGTGTGCTAGCTGGCCGTTAATGTCCGCGTATAGAGTAAAATAGTTAAATGGCGCTTGTCTAAAAGAAGGGTTGGAACACATTATTCACTTCATCAAGTAATGCATTAGCAAAATACTGACAGTGAAGATGAGTTTACATTAACAGCTATATTCAGACAATTCAAATAAAATACTTCTATTAAAAATTTGTTCACAAATATATGACAATCTGATATATTCAGTGACCTCACTGACACTAGCGCCTGATTGGCGGAAAAAAGAATTAGGTGTCCCATAACAAAATTTAGTATTACAAACGATATTAATGTTAGCAAATAGTTTACGTTGCCTGCTTTAATTTCAAAATTTAACAAGCCATAGTTCAAGTCTATTAAAATAGATTAAATAAATGTATAGAGAATACAAAAACATCCTGAAAATGTCCAAGTCCAGGACCGGAATTATCCTGACGGCGTCTAATACAATAGTCCAGAACATGACTTCTCCTGAAGGCGTCCAATTTAATAGTCTAGGACATGACTTCTGAAGGCGTCCAAATTAATAGTCGAATCGTTTTCAGAATCATCGGGCTTGAATAGTGTTTCTAGTCACCTGGGATTTAAAAGTGGGGAGGGGGGTGTCCATATACTTCGGCGACGTCCCATAGACCACTTTGATGGATGAAAATCAGCACGTACACCATCGATTAAGCTTGGATTGGCTGGCCTCTCTCCATCACGTCCGCCAGTGTTGACAAAATATATTTTTGAGCAGATATCCGTCGGTGACGTCCCATATCACGCGCTGTCTAGGTGGAAGATTCCATCTTGCCCGCAGGAGGCAGGTAAGTCGTAATTCCGGTACTGTTGTGAGCGTCATTCTTGAGTTCCATTGGAATCATTTTGACTCGTACGCTTGACACATCAGATGCAGTTACCCCAAGGCTCGTTCGTCCTACTCTTCAATTTAGGACGCGGCGAGTATAGTCCAGTCTTGAAGGTTGTTCTAGCCAGAAGATACAAAGGGTAAGTACATGAACATTTGATTGATTGAAGGGAATTTATTATTGTTTGATATAGCTTAGTATTGTAGAAGGATTCTACATTGGACTACAATAGAGAAGCTTACTATTGCAGGAAGTTTATTAATATTGTGGTTTCATACGTAGTGGGTAGTTTGACTTGAAGATTAGTATGGGGGTGGTATGATGTAACATCACCAAATGTTACACAATAAATTTAAAAGGGGAATTAGTCATAAATGTTAACACTAAGTCAATATACTATTTTTAAAAATCCCGCAGCTTATGGAAACAGCCGTTATTTAAAAAATGTTCTTCACTAACTAAACCCCGTTTAACGTTAGCTCTAATCTTTAGTTTACTTTTTTAAATCACCATAAATATATTTATTTACCTAATGAGATTACACGAATACAATATTTAAGAATGTCTTAGAAATAAACAAACACAATATATCTATTGACATTATTTATTTGACATATTTTCTAATCAAAAGAGGAGTGGTATTTTACGCTCAAAACTCCTCATTGTGTTGATTCATGTAAAGTTATTTTTTTAATGAGAAGAACAATATGCAGATTTATAAAAATCATACAAGTTAGCACAAATAGCTATTTGGCATTTTAGTAAGGTTTTCCCTGGCTCCTATAAAGAGCACAACACCCTAGATAAGGCCCTGCTCGACGTTCTTCGACTTCATTTTTAGCTCATTGCCTTACTAGCCGTTCGGGCTATACACATTTACTCCCACTAATAGGGTAGGGGTGATGACGGTAGAATGTAGGTGAAATGTGCCTGTACTTGCATATAGAGATAAAAGGATAACATTTAGAAAAAATACCTCGAGAATGACCGAATGCGAATTGAACCCGGATCTACCCATAGCCCGTAGGCTAGACTAAATGAGTCTTGCATTTAGTTTACCTGCTCACTAATGCAGCCATAGATGATTTTAGTTGAGATTGTTCTTCCTATTCTCAAACAATTTTTTTTTGTGGCACTATCTTTATATTTTAGCATTAAATCATATAATGATGCTAGCAGTTTTGTCGACTTCACTGGTCTTGGAGTAAAGTGCTTGCCTCCAGCCCCGGTGTTCGTGGGTTAATACCCCACCCGGGTCAAAGGATTTCTTTCGAGTGATAACAATTCATAGCATAAATTCTTTTGGGGGGAAAGTAAAGTCAACAGTCCCATGTCGATGTGCTATGTAAGATAACCCTGTAAGGTGTGTGAAAATATCTTTCCCGCCAAAACTGTTAGGCCCTTTTGATCTCACTCATAGAAATTCTCGTATGCTTATATAATCATTTGATTAATAAAGCGCGCGTTAAATACAACAAATAAATAAAACTAGTAGTGGACCCGTTCCTTACCCACGCAATAAAAATTCAAATGATATCAAAATAAGACGTCTAACACCAAACCAATTATGGTCATTAATCTGGGCCTGCCAGATCCGGATAACTGGGCGCCACCATCTGGGCGCCAAAAGTAACCCCACTTTTTTTCTTTAAACATTTTTCACTTTTTTTCTAGCATAATACAATGAACTTTTTTCTTTTTAATTAAAAATTGATGAGTAAAAGCAAAATATGCACTCTTTGATCATACGCACCATCATATTTTATTTAAATGTTCATTGTCTTGTAACGGGCTGAACCAGTTCAGCCCTTTTTCGATCCTAAAATTTGAAGCAAATAATCATGGATAAAATACACACACATATTATTCTTCCCTGATCTACATACAAGTTTTGTAATACATAGATGTATGTGTTACATACCAACGTCGTGGATACTTCATGGAACGATTCCAACCCCATCAGAAGCGTTACCATCGGAATGGTGTAGGGACCGTACCATTCAATTATATCGCACTTGACCGGTCCGAGTTTCTTGATCAACTGAAGGCGGCACTCAACCAGCTCTCTAGGTGGAGTCAACCTTCCAGAACCCTGTAGATATGGTCGATCCCCTCTTTTCTCGTCCGTCCCAGCATGCACTGCGTTTCGACCAATATACAGCTCCATGCTTCTCTTGGCAATGATATGATTGCTATTATTCAACGTCTCCTAGAGAGCCGTCTCTCAACAAACTTAGCCTACATTTAGCGGTGATTAAGATGTTCTCGCCGAGGGACCAACCAGACCGTAGAAAGTAACCTGGACGTCGATAGATCAATAAAGGAATCAGGAATAGCTCGTACCATGGCTGGACTCACATTGTAGTCTTTAGGGAATATTAATGTGGAGGATTAACCTATTTTCTAACTTAATGTCTGTCTTAGTTTGTTATATCGAATTATATCCTTTCGCGCTTCACGAGAGTTTCCTGCTGAGTCCTTGGACCCTTGGACGTGTGCCGTCACTCTGATGCCTGCCTTCCTGTAAGAGAATCTTACCCCCTTTGTTTTGGCAACACGTATAAAAATATAGCCTGTAAAATTCCAGCTTCATAACTCTTCGGGACTGTAAGAATTTTTTTGACTATGGTTTTTTACAACCCCCAATTTGGGGACCCTAATGAGAATTTTCTAATATCAAACATTTTTTCATACTTTTGGGTTAGGGATAGCTGCCTGAAAAATTTCAGCCTCCCAGATCTTCTGGGCATTGAGATATTTTCAAATTTGTTTTTTTTAAACAAAACCAGTTTGGGGGTTCCAATGAGAATTTTTGTTCGCCATGTATTCCTACAATTTTTAGGGTTTGGGGAAACTTGTCTCCAAAATTCCAGCATCTGAGGTCTTCTGGGTTCCGAAATTTTTTCAGCTGGACAGAGTAACTGGTAATTATTATGATGGATATAGACTCTTCTTGCATTATCATTGGTTGACGTATCTAAAGTTCAATGATCACCTATATCACGCTTCATCCATAACGTCTAAGAAGTTAAATCAACTTTATCTAATTGTGCATTATATTCAAGTGAGTTAAAGGAGGAGGGAAAATAGGAAAGAGGTCCGAATGATTGATAGTAAAGGAAGGATAATGGAGAAAAATAGGGAGGTAAAGAAGCCGTGGAAATTGTATTTTGAGAAAGTATTGAACCCAGAGGGGGAAGGATTGGTACGGAAGGAAGAAGGAGAATAGAAGGAATTGGACGGTGAGATGAAGGAGACAGTAGCAGACCTAAGCTGAAAGTAGGTTGAAGAGGCCTTGAAGAGGATGAGGAAGTGAAAGGTACCAGGAATGGATGAACTCACGGTGAAAATGATTATGACAGTAAGAAAAATGGGTATACTTATGGTGGTATAGTAAACAGTAAGGGCAGTGTGGAGAGAGAATAAAGTACCAGAGGGTTGGACAGAAGGGATTATATTGCCAATATTCAAGAAAGGGTTTAGAAAGAAATGTGAAAATTATAAAGCCATAGCACTGATGTGTCAATGCGTGAAAGTGTATGAAAATATCCTGGAAAGGATTACAAGGAAAACGTGAATGGAAGATGGAAAGAGGAAACATGGGTTCAGAGAGAAGAGTTCGACGATAGATTTAATATTTGGAATCGGAAAATTGTTGTAAAAGATAAATGAGTTTGGAAAGGATCGGGAAGTGGCATTTATGGATGTAGAAAAAGCATAAGATTGTGTGGATAGAAAGAAAGTATGGAAAGCAATGGAGGGAGCTAGAGTATACAAAGGAGTGGCTAGGAAAGTAAGGAATATGTGTTATAATAATGTGAGTTGCGTAAATATGGAGATAAGGTAGACTAAGTGGTCCCAATTAAAAAATGGAGACAAGCAGTGAAATGTCCTCTTAATATTACTATTTGTTTTGGTGATGGAAATTATCATGAATATAGTGGTAAGGAAACTAGATGAAGAGAAAGTGAAAGCAATGATGTTTGCAGATGACTTTATTGTATGGTGAGATAAGAAAGAGGAAATACAGGAACTGATGCAGAAATGGAATGTGGAAGTGAAATAGTGTGGTATGAAATTTAGTATGGTAAAAAGTTAAGTAATGGTGATGACGTTTCATATTTCATACCAATAGCTACTTATGCAGCGGAAATTTGGAGTTTGGATAAAAGACAAACAAGGAAAGTGGAGGCGATGGGTATGAAGTTTTTGAGGAGCATGCTAGCTGTCACCAGAATATATAGGATTGGGATTGAAGATGTCAGGTCAAGAGTTGGGGTACGTGCAGGAGGTACATTAGATAGTTGAGGAAGCAAAGATGAGATAGTATGTACAAGTAATGAGGATGGAAGGCGAGAGTATTCCAAAAAGATTAATGGATATTAAGTATGTAGGGAAGATACCGCAAGTGGGACCACGGAAGAGATGGTAAGAACAGAACAAGTGTGCAAGTGAGAGGATGGAAGTGGAAGAGAGAGAGCGGGAGGAAGAATGGTGGAAGGAAAGAGGGAGATGGAGGCATTTTATTAAATGGACCTGGCCACATGCTGGAAACCAAATAATATTTGATTTTTACATCACTAACTACCTCTTCACTATGCATTGATTATAAACACTATCATTGAAAATAATGTAGTTCTAGTGATACGCACTATTCGCTATTAGATATGCGTTTGAATGAATACAAACCTAGCCCAAGCAACAGGAAGTACTGACAAAAGACTTACTTACTTTATGGTATAATAACTCAAAAGTTTATTACCACTCTTACAAAAGTATGACAACTATCCCTATCTTGAGCTAGTTTTATCCAGTCCACCTTATTACACTCTAACTCTTTAAGGTCTATTCTAATGTTATTCTCCCATCTGCGTCTAGGTCTTCCCAATCGCATCTTCCCATTGGGTTTGCCAGTCAATACCTTGAACATTGTTCTATATTCTTCCATTCACGCTTCATGTCCTTCCCAATGTAATCTGCGAAATTTGACTACCTACCTTAACAATGTCTTGTGAAGAGTATAGGGTATACAATTCATCATAATGTAAACTCATCTATCATTAAATATCTGAATCCCATTTTGGACCAAATGTATACCAAAACACCTTGTTTGTCAACACTCTAAAGTCGTTTCTGCCCGAGAAACAACTTAATAATTGGTCAACTTAAAGCATTGGGAGTGAATGGAAAATAGGCAGAATAGTTTAGCATATATTTGAGCGACAGAAAACAACTAGTGAAAATAAAATATTTTCGTCATTTAAGGTAAGCGACCAAGTTTTACATCCATTGAAAAGTGACACAGGAGTAATTGTTAAGGCGAAGGCGAGTTCCCACGCGTCATTTTAAATTAACCATTTCCAATCATCATAATGATCATGTTGAGAGTGATCTATTGCCGTTTCATTCAAAGAAATTGTGCCGTTTAAAATTAATTCGAGCTGTGGTTCGTGAATTATGTGTGCAATTATCGCACGAGCTAGAAAATATTTATTAAGTGAAAAGATACTTATACAAGCTCGCCAAAACACAAATTTTATTAAAGACTGTCTCTGATCTGTTCAGATGTCAATATGAGCTGAAACTGGAGAACAATTGAGCATTAAATCCAACACAAGGTTGCAAGTGGTCACAAGAGGTCACAGTGTAACATCTTTACATTAAAATGAAAATAGTTTCGGTATTCTTGTACATGATCTCACGATTCAATTTTTCATTTTTCAATAATGATCATAAAAAAATGAAGAAAAGTATGTCTACTTTGCACCTTTAATGAAGGCGCCCAATAGTAATTCAATCTAATGAAATAAGTGCAAATGACATGTACTCGCCTTTACTTATAGGCCTAGTCTGTGACTAATTTTGGCGCTTATCTATGACAAATGTTTTGGCGCGATTGGCGCGAATGCACCACATTAGGTTATGTCAGTGAATTTATGAGTTGTTTTCAGTAGATACGGGGTTCATAGCTTTGTGGGTTATGTTTATGAGCTTTATTTTTTGTACGTGTTTAAATTCCATCTCGATGTTGGCTGTATTTATTTACATTGATGTCTGATAAAAGACAGTTGACCAAGAAGACTGGCATCTCTCAAAGGAACATTGGTTGGGATGACGTTTCGTTGACGATTTCTCGGGATTCTTCAGATTTGTGCTATGAATTTACTGTTCAACGCACTCAAACATTGCGTACATACAACATAGGCTATACTCTTGTAGCAATTTTTCTTTCTGTGTTATTGTACCAAGTCCATCAATTTTTGTCAATTTCCCTTTTTGTCACTGTTATCTTGTCAATTTTTCATCTCTTGCGGAGCGTTAAAAGCGGTAAGTTTTATTTGTGTGAATGCTCTAAACATGGGTGTGAACAATTTATTTCTAATTTATATACAAGTTTGGATTTTTTCTGTCGAAAGTTAAAGTGTTTTGAACACTTTGCATTTGACATTAGGCCTATTCGAATCCAAAGTTGTGAGCTAAGAATGGAAAAACTCCACAATCCATTAGTGTATTTCCGATTTCCGCCAGTCATACTATCATTATTTTAAAGTTTTTATCTTAAAACTAATGAAGTCCTAAAAATCAATTTTTGACCATTTTTTGACAATTTGTTTGAATAGAAATAGGATTATTTTGTATTAGTGGTATAAAAGTGGTATACTGGAAATGTTTTGGCCTACCATAATATTTTTCTCTTACCGGCACACTCTTAGGAATTTAATCGAAGAGAAGAATCATGGTGGTGGAACATTTGTCTAGGAGGGACAAACTAGCAAAAAAAAAAAATGTTTTTGTTGTTATTTTCTTTAATTAAAGTCTATGGGGAGTCCAGGCAGTTTCTCCCGACAAATGTTTAAAAAAAATGGATGCCTCTATAAATTATTCGGAAGGATCCTTTAGAATAATTTTGAAATATAGATTAATCTGGAGGTTATTTTGAGTATCGTAGTCTTTACCTGAGGTGTAGGGCTACATTAAAAAATTAGATGCCTCCAGGCGCTATTTGCAGTTGTCCTACCAAAGAAAACTTGTTTGATTTGGATTCTTTTGGAATATACTTAGGTTGGTCCTTGTTGAATCTATTTTGAAATTAGCCTAAAATGTTCTTAGTAGTTACCATACAGTAGGCTATTTGAATTGGTCTTTCCTTAGTAAACTTTTGAAAATTAGATGCTTCTAGAATCTTTTTGTGGTGGTCCTCTAGGAATTTTTTGAAAGTTAGATGCTTCTAGGAGTTATTTAAAATGGTCATTCTTCTGGTTTTTTTTAAAATTGGATGCTTCTAGAAGCTACGCTATTTGGCTTGGTCACGCCTGGCAAGTTTTTAAAAACTAGCCCTGTATGTGCAGTATACCAATCCATATGGTATCAACTAGGAATTCCCTCTTTATTTTGAAGCTTAGAGGGCATTGTGTCAGATTGTAAAGTTGTATTCTAGTATGAGAGGTGAATGTTTCAGAGACATTGCTGGTAGTGGCTCCCCTGGGCATACAGCTTGCGTCAACAACCTATTTGGGCCATCAGTCTACACAATTCTTACCTTGGAGTTTGCTGCAAGATGTTGTCATTAACGAGGCAATAACTTTTGTAAGTGTTCTTGTAGTCACTACCTTTTCTACAATCAAAGGGGACTTGGTCACTGTATTTAAAAAAAAAATGTTTTCTTGCCTTATTATGTTTCTTACTGGTGGTTTTGCCAACATAATTTTAAGTGAGACCAAACAACCAAAAGGCAGACCTGTATGATAGTAACTAAGGAATTCAGGGAACAAAATAAATAAGCTACCAAAAAGAAAATAAATGTACAGGCCTGCCAATATGTGGAAGTTAATCTCTTTTAGTCCCTGCACAGATTTATCTGGTTGCCATATAATTATGATTATAGTTATAATAATTTTAATCATCATCTCTTTTACATAACATGTTTTCTAAGGCTTGGATTCATAGGTATTTGAAATTTGGGCTTCATAGGTAAAATTAAGATTTTAGAAAACATGTCACAAGACCTAAAGTTTAGGAGCTATGCCTTTAGGTTTTATAAAATCAGTTCCAGTGAAGTTAGGTCTTATAAAGTTTAGGTTGAGTGCCTTTAGGTGCACTGCGCGTTCAAATAGTTAAGGATATTTTTAAGTAATCTATAAAAAAATAATTCTAGGTCCAATGCTTTTAGGTCTAGTGAAGTTAGGAGCTATAAAATTAGGTGTTATGAAGTTAATAAATATAGTTTAGGGGTTGTGACTTTAGGTCTTGAAATTTTTGGGCCACTGCTGCATGTTCGTATTCGACCCATAGGCCTTTAACTATGATAGATAAACATTATTACAACATCTATCATTTTATTACAAAATCTTCTAGCTCTTGATATTTCTTTTTTGGTAATGGTTGGATTTGCTCTGTTTTTCAGCACCGAGTGATTCACTATCTTGCTGTTCTAACAATTGACGGTCGACTCATTCCGCTTTTCCAGGTAACTGCCTTGTAACTGTACCAGAAATGGTAACCGTGAGCAATCATAATATTTAGCTTAAAGCTAGTTACCTTCACTGGTGATCACACTGTCTAAGTCATTGGTTATCAAAAGAGGTGCTATGGCAGCCTTGATTGTCCCTTAGGGATGCCAAGAAAATATAGGAAAACTAGTAATCAATTTTACAACTATTGCAACTAAAAATTTGTATCTAAATTTGTTAATTTAGTGTATTTACAGTAAATTTTTAATCACTAAATAATCTTTTAATTTTAATTACATACTCTCATGGGTGTAGGGAAAATTTAATTTGGGGTTGGGAGTCTGTTTCAAAATTGTAAGTTCATGACATTACATTAAGATTTACTATTACAATCTAAGGAATAAGAAATTGTTATTTTATACAGAAGTGGTGGAACTTTGTGTAGTAAGAAGGGGGTGCGGGGCACTTTTTTTTTTTTACATTACTCTCCCCTAGTTAATGTTAGAAAATTGGATGCTTCTAAAAACTATTTGTACCTTGTTTGGAGAATTTTTGAAAATAATCTCTTAATCTTTTAACAGCTATTCAGAATAGCGCTTCCCCACCCTCAAAATTTTAGAAATTTGAATACTCTTACATACTATTTGGAGTAGTCCTCATACAGCAGATTTTTGATAATTTGGATGCTTCTAAAAGCTATTTTAAGAAATGCTCACCAGAGTTTTTTTGTATTAGATTCCCTAGAATCTATTTGAAGTGATCCTCACCTATAATCTTTTGAAATTGGAATTCCCTAAAAGCTGTTTAGAGGGTTCTTTGACTTATTTTTTTTTCCAAAATATTAGATGCCTTTAAAAGATATTATTATTACTATCATCATCATCATCATCATCATCATCATCATCAACACATCTTACTACCCGTTCAGGTTATACACACTTACGCTATTGTGTAATGGTAGGGTGATTGTGAGATGAAATTGAGGACCTGCAGTTTAATGTGGAACCCAAACCACGATGGAGGCCTGGCATTCCTCACATTCACAAGTTGTGATTAATACACATCTTGTCAAAGGTGAAGGAAGGGTTTGACAATCAGATAAAATCTATGCCGGGACCGAGTATTGAACTCTGGACCCCCAGCACAGAAGTCTGACACCTTATCCCTAGACCACCGGGTCACCTTTAAAAGCTATTTGAAGTGGTCTTCCACCAGCGAATTTTTGAAATTGGATGCCCTTAGAAGCTATTTGGAATGGTCCTCGCCTAGATTTATTTTTAATTATATGCCTTAGAAAGGCATATGGGAAACTGGTGTCATATAGTAATGCCTCGTTTACACGAGATGAGCTAGCTTGTGAGTTGATAGTCAGTAATTAAGGGTCTACTACTGACTTCGTGTAAACAGGTCGGCCGAGCTACTGACCATGCAAGTAGGTGAGCAGCTGGCCTAGCCAGCCACTTCAGATATTTTTGTTTTACTGTCCACTGACCTTCCCTCACTCCACAGATAAGCCAGTCACTGGCTTCGTGTGAATGCACAGGTCACTCGTTAGCTGACCAGACACCTAATAATTTGGCATGTGGTTGCTGGCGTTTTTGATTTAACTGTCATATTCTTCAAATACTTATTTATATCTAATAATTCATCCTGAAATATTAAAGACTATTATCTTATTACCTTATGAATAAGAACGATACACTCTTCTGACTTTTTAACTTAAGATTACAGTACAGCAGAGCCCAATAACTGTCCACGCAATTAGAAGGCCAGCTACCGTCCTACTGACTAGTCAGTAGCTCGCAATGTGTGAATAGCAGGGGTCAGTAGAGAAAATCCCAGTAGCTGCCCACCCAATTAGAAGGACAGCTACTGTCTTAGGGTACACGTAGAGCGGCGGCAGGTAGTCAGATTCCGACAACCGGCGCAGGTGAGGGCCGCATAGTAGAGGCAGATATTAGGTGCCTAAACTGTACTGTTTAAATAATCATTCAGTCAGTCATGCAAATGAACAGTGAAGAAGCAATGTGTTTGTTCATTGCTTCAGAGAATGTTAGTATAAAATTGGAATGAGAAAGAAGTGGGGTCCATGAAATTAATATGCTAAGAGGAACGTATGGTGAATACCATCACCTTTTTCCGCAATTAAAGGCAGATAGTGAAAAGGTTTATCAGTATTTTAGAATGAAGAAGGAAACCTTTTACTATATTTTAGAGAAAATTAAACATAGACTGGTCAAACAATAGTGTAATTTTCCTCAGCATAGAATTCTTCCAGAAGAACGACTTGCACTAACATTGAGGGCAAAGATTTAATTTTGACAAACCCTGATTTCTTGCCTCACAGCAACGGGAAAGCTCTATATGTTATGTTAGAAAATGAGGCTTATCCTTTACTTCCCCACCTTATGAAGCCGTACAGACATGAACGTCTTACCAAGAGCAAGACAATATTTAATAACTGGTTATCGAGAGCAAGGAAAACTATCAAATGCGCTTTTGGAATTTTGTATTCCAAATGGCGTATTCTCTCGAAAGCCATTGAAACGAAGGTGGAACTTGCTGAAAAAACTGTGAAATGTGTTTGCATTTTGCATAACACTTTACTTGAAAATGAGAGGTTTGAAAGGCATCTCAGTGAAGTTACTGTTCATGGCGAAACAGTAAATTGGGAAAGCTAAGTGAATACCCTATAAGCTATTTGAAGTTTAGCACAAGGCTATCTTTAAGTTTCATATTAAAAACTTTGGAAAATTTTGAGGGGGGGGGACGTTTGACCCCTTTAACCTCCTCCCCTCCCTATGCCCATGCATACTTTATCAAGTGTTTCCTTACCTCATAATTCCTGAATAAAAGGGCATTTAATACCAAGAGTTCTGTAAAATATAGAGGATGGATCAAGGGTGTCACCCAGATAAACGATTGCGAAACACCTGTCCAAAGTTTCAAGTTCACAATAGACTAGATTGCTAGTGATGGGAGGTCAAAGTTCATATCTTGTCCAAGTACACTTGGTATGATTTTCCTCGTGTGATTTATCACTGTAGTTTTCTGATTTCATACCCATTCTAACAAGGATGTATTTCCTCTAAAACTATCCTAGAACATTTTGAAATTCAACAGACAACACTTGGAATGTCATTTTTATGAAAGTGGGTTCCCATTCTTTATGTTCATTTCCTCTTATTTGCTCTTTTTGTCCTTACCACTCTCAGATTGTTTTAAACCTCTTGTTTTATTTAAAGGGTCTAATTTTATCTTAAGTATATTTTTCAAAAGCTTAGACAAACTTATGTTTCAGAGCACGCGGCCACGGCTGGCTTGCCTCGAGTACATCTATCAGTGTGTCCAGGCATTGCAAAATGGTGGTAAAAGTCCCGGGGCAGTTTTGCATCGTCCACAAACAGCACCTGTACAAGTTCAACACCCGTCTCCACAACAAGAGGTGCGCACACCAGTGGTACACTCATTGTCGGAGATCTTTCAGGCATTTGACCTGTCTTGAGCTACAAGTGTTTGACCTTCTTAGAATTTGAACATTGACCAGGGTTGCTACTCTTAAGAAGGAGATTTTTTTTGTACATGTATGGGAAAAACAGAATATTAAAAAAAAATCAAAGTAAAAATAGAATATTTATGAGTTTGGGACATTTAACTGCAAACTTTAAATAAAGCCTGTGTGTAACAGAAAAAGTCAAATGAAGAACAAATAATGCTTTTTCGAGCATACGTCTTACTCCCCAGCCCCTCTTTTTTCTTCCTGGATAGGCATATAAACTGAATGGGTAGTAAGATGCGGTGCTAAAAAAACCCCTGCATATATCTTCATTTCCTGCTTCATGTAACTACCAAATGAGGTTTTCGGGGGCAAATCCCCTCTATACTCTGAAAATATTATTAATAAATTATTTTTGAACTCCTCAATAGCTATGCCAGTAGCTATTTGAACTCTTAAAGAATTCATAGCACATACAAAACCCAATTATGCTATACAAAAAAGAGGTATTCATTGTTAAAAGGTTCCTTGCATTACATTTGGTGAACTTCATCATGAGCCACCACAGGTATAACTCCATCCACTCCTCCCGAATAAATTTCTGTTCACAACCTTTTCCTGTTCTTATCAACAAAGACATGACATACTAGTCAAAATAGTGGCAACCCAGATGAACACCCTGGAATTTTTGATTGGTTATACCTTAAAGAATAAGTACCTAGAGAACTTGAATTAATTATGCAATGAGGATTTTTGGAAAGAGGAAAAGGAGGGAGGGTGTTAGTTTCATGACTAATTAGCTAGTATATCCAAATCTGTTATATCATTGTATTAGATTTTCTCTCTTAACAAATAGTTATTTGATTGCAATATGTCTTGCATGGCAAATGGAGTCATTTTCACATTTTACACTAATGAGCAGCATAGTTGCTATATAAAAGAATGAATTAAAAATCTTAAAAACAATAATTATTTTGTTATATACTTGAAAAGATACCTCAAAAAGTAATTAAGTTATCTGAGCTATAAACTATAATTATAATTTCTGACGGAAAATATTTTTGAATTCTCAGATCTTTAATATCTTTCAGGCTTACACAAATTTGAGAAACCCGTCCTTGGTAAAAGGTTATTGTTCCCCTTCTTTGTTTCAGGGGTAGGTTAAAAGAACATACATTGGCACGGGAGGTGGAGAAAGCTATTCAAGTCATCCTGGAGGCTCCTGTTGTCCCGCGCAACATCAAGACACTGCACTTACAGATAAAGATTGGTATCCTTTATTACGACGCTCACTCTGTGCAGATGAGATGTTTGGCTAGGATTGGGGCTATTCCAATGTTAAACTAGATGAATAAAGAGGAATTTTTCAGAACTTTCAATGATTATTTAATTCTGTAATTATTAGAAGTGGGTCAAATACTAGTTTGAATCCTAAATCTTAAACCTGAATCTGAATATCTGAATATCTGAATATTAGTAGCGGTAGACGAGATCCCAAACACTTGGGAAAATGTCAAGAATTTATCCGTTCCCGAGAGTCGGGTGGGATTGGTTCTTTCCTGTCAAGTTTTGGGTGGGAAACATTGCATTTATTGTTTGAGCAGGTATGGCTGGCTCATCACTGTTCACTGTTAATTTCTTTTGTAGATATTCTTTTTCTTTGTTCTGTATGTAACATGTTAAGGGGAGGTTTTTTTTAATGCTTGTTGTGAGACAAGTTGGGAAATGAGTGACTCAGTGTGCTGTGTCTATCAACAGTTATTTGTTAAGTTCATTAAGTGAGAGAGCTTGAAAGATTTAGACCAGGACAGAGATATAATTTACTCTACCATATTTTGGGGTATGCAAAAGGTGGGGAAAAGTGGCGTTAGTTCTCAAAAAGCGATATTTTAATGCTTAAAGCGGTACTATTATTTATGTAGATATAAGTCAAATTAGTATTCATTAAACAAAATTAGTTCTTAAGTACAGCACGCTTCTGGATACACAACAATTTATATACCAACATTAGTTCACTAGCATATTATAGTGAGCACACAGTGATGTTTAATTTTATTCCCATATGTATGTAAACACAAAGAAATTGTGTTTATTTAAAAAGAAAACACTTGGTTTTTGTGTTATTCATGTGAAAACAGAAAAATTCACGTTATAACAAACTAATTTTGCATGTAAGCAATTAGCCTGTCTGTTGTTAACAACCATACAGGGAGTAGAGATTACAAGGGTATTATAAGGAACCTTAAAGGGGTGTTAATTCTAGGAAATATTTAAGGAATTTCAACCATAAAGAATATTTAAGGTCTAACAAACCTAGAGAACCTTTAAGGGGGTTAAAACCCGAATAACATTTAAGGTGCTTCAAGCCTAGAGAATCTTTAAGAGATGTTAAACTAGAGAACCAACCATTAAGATGTGTTAACATAGAGAACCTCTAAAGGGCATCAAACCTAAAGAACATTTAAGAGGTTTTTAACCTAAAGGACATTTAAAAAAGTATAACATATTTACTCTATTTTTTGCACTCTTTCAATAATTAAATACAAAAACACAATTCCCAAAGAAATTAACAAATAAAAATAATTTCCATCAAAAATTATATAAAACTAGGTCTCCAATTTGTATTATTCAATATTTATTTATAATTTGCAATTTGACTTGATAAAAAATGTTATTTACACACCTCAAGCTAAATTATGTTTTATGGTCATAATAGTATTTTGTTTTTTAAAGCGTAATTTAATAATTTCCTGTTCCTATCCTCATCCTGGTATTTTGACTCATATCCCATTCTAATCCCGTAGTAAAAATTTAATTCCTGTCCATTCCTAAATATTAGTAAACATAGTTTGTATAAGAGGTTAAATTTCCAACATAAATATGATTCAACCTCTCCCTCCTTTCCCCTTATGATTTTGACTGGGTTCATGTTAATTATTAAGTTGCTATGGAAAATAGAAATGGTATTTAAATATTGTTTGTAATAGTGAGATATCACATTTAATTAAGTATTCAATTAATGATCTGGGGTATGGTTGCTTTTTTGTTGCAATATTTCACAAATAAGCAGTATGATGGCTCTAAAAACAAAACTATTTAGAATTAAAAAATATATTAATGGTAAGGTGATTGTGAAATGAAAAGAAGGACCTACAGTTTCCTGGCATTCCACACATTCATAAGTTGTGATAAATACACGTCTTGTCAGATGTGAAGGAAGGGCTGGGCAATCAGATAAATATGTGCCAGGACCAAGGATTGAAACCCAGACCCTCAGCACAGAAAGTTGACACTTTACCCCTAGACTGCCAGGTCACCATTTAGAATGTTAAACTCTCGTATAGCCAACACACAGGCACCATATGAACATACACTAAATCACCACAGAATCACTAAGCAATGCACAAACACCGAGCCAGCCGTATCACAAGCACTACATTCTATTAATAAGAACTAAGGAAAAATTATAAAACTGAATCACTTTATCTCACCATGCATGATAATGTCTTCTGAATTGTAGAAATAACTTTAACTAACTTGCAGTCTCCATGTCCTGGACCCGCTCTGAGTCCATCATGGCCTTGATATCGGAGGAGAGCAAGAACAACCTGAACCTGACCCTAGGGTCTATGTACACCCTTTTCATCAAGGTCCTTGAAGTTGCAGGTGGTAAGTTGCCTCACAATTTAACACTTATTCTTTATCTGTTGGTTTTTTGGTCACGCCAACAATACGTCATTGGAGCCCTACTTTCGATCCAGGCATTCTGTTTGAGAATTTGTGTGTACATTGATCCTACTATCTAAATAGAGTTATATCACTATCTAAATAAAGGCGTTCCTAAATTTTCATACATTTAAACTGACACACCTAAACAGATTTTCATACATCAAATTCGACCTTTTGGGCTTTGTAAATTGACAACCTTAAATCGACACTTGCACGCCAGATTAAGAATATTACACTTTAAATTGACAACCCTAAACTGACTTCCGTATGCTGAATTTAGACTCTTTTACATAGTAAATTATTGCCATAACTATTGACAGTTAAAATACAAATTTATATTAAATTTTTGTCATTTTGTGCTGTTATGTCTATTACAAATTAATTTTTATATGACAATAATATAGACCACTATGTTAAACCATTCGAAATGATTGGGAATTTAAATATAGGATACCAGCTTACAGCAAGAACCCAGTAAAAAGGAAAATAAAAACTTTTTTTTTTTCCATTCAGTATTAATAACATTTTACTATATTAGGGTCTGGCCAATTGGCTCCCAGCTGTGTGGAATGGAATGAAGGATTTGGTGATGAATAACCAAGTCATCATCAGCACCCATAGCCTAGGTTAGGGAAAGTTACCATCAAGAGAAGGTCTACCTGAGAACCTATAAGGAGGCGGCCAGACTGAGCGCGCGAGCGAATAAAATATAAAATAGAACACACTGGTTGTAATGGGAGGTGACCACACTGAAGCGAGCGACTGAGCGCACGCACTTGAAAGATAGAACTGTTTATATTTTTCAAGCGCGCGTGCTCGACCTGTTACAGTCTAGTTTACAGGCGCTAGGCAATATTATTGTATGTTGGTTCATTGAGTGCTGGGAAACTTCTCATTTTGACATGATATTTGACTTTTTTCTATCAGTGATAGGTTTAACACACTTGCTATTAATGGCCTAATTTAATTGGTAAGACCATAAATAATACAATGTATATATGTAAGCCCGATATGTTAAAATACTTCAGTATTATAATCAAAGTAGGCCTTTACAAATAATAATCACCATTAGTTTGGAGAGTATGAAAAAACCACAGCAATAAATAAGTTTTAAAAATCACCTTTAGTTCACTGCGCCAAGATTTGACGAACCTTTGCCTCCCAGTCAAAAGCTATCGAGTTCAACGCACCATTCCACCACTGGTGCGGCTAATCTGATTTTAAAGCACTTCAGTACATTAAAAATATTTGCAATGTTACCGAATCGTCTCGTCACTGGCTACTTGAC
>CABFVX010001157.1:103392-149494 GCA_902151425.1 Timema shepardi | reverse complement strand
ACACTCACACACACAAAAAATTACGTCAAGGAAGAAAGTGGATGCTATTGTTCATTCACGGGAGGAGTTTACCTGGGAAAGGTCTTTTTTCTTACCAATATCCTACTATATAATAGATTTCTGGTAGGGAAAAAACGCACGCTTGTCAGTCTGGCCGAACCCTAAGAGGCAGCCCCTCTACTCAGGTGTAGGCCACGACAGGCTTAGTAAGCCGGTGGCCGAAACAAACCCATACTCGAGAAAACAAGTTAAAATGCTGGATCGGGAAACTTGTTGACAAGTATAAGCTAAAAATAGGAACTATAAACATTGGAACACTAATTAGAAGAGTGTAGGAGATTGTAGATTTGATGTATGAGAGAAGAGTGGATGTCTTGGGTCTGAGCAAGACCAAGTAGAAAGGGAGCGGCATGAGAGAAGTTAGGAATGGCTTAATTCTACATTGGATGAGAAATGATGAAGGGAGGAGAAACAAATTAGGCTTCTTAGTGAGAGAAGGGCTGCATGGGGAGGTAGTAGGAATGAATGACAGAATAATGAAGATGACAATAAATGACACAGGGAAAAAGGTGGAGGTGACACAAGTTTATGCCCCACAATTGGGTGCCCAGAAGAAGGGGAAAAGAAGTTTGTGGAAGACCTAGAAATACATATGGGAAAAGAGTGCCAGATAGTAATGGGCGATCTGAATGCAAAAATAGGAAAATAGAGAGTGGGGTTTGAGGAGGTGTTAGGGAAGGAAATATGATGAGACAGAAACGAGGAGGGTAGAAAGCTGTTGAAGTTATGTGCAAGAAATAAAATGAAAGTGGCAGACAGCTTGTAAAAGAAGGAAAGAAAAAGTCATAAGATCAATATATACATTTGAAATGGCGAGCAAAAGTAGGTATCATGGATGAAGAAATGAAGAGGCAGACCATAAACATCAAGGTAATACCAAATGTGGCCTTAGTGACCACAGGTTGTTGGTAGCAGACATAAAGGGATGGGTCTATAGGATAAAAGTAGTAGGACAAGAAAGAAGAATAAGGGTGTGGACTGTGGGGGCTAACAAATGAAGAGGATAGAGAGATGTACCTAAGAAAGGCACACCTTGGTGGAACGACAGGGAGAAGGAAATGGTGGAGGAGAAGAATAAAGAATTCAAAAAGAGTTATATGAATGAGAAAACAGAAAAAGACTATAGGGTGAAGAAGGAAAGAATGAAGCAAGTTGTACGGGAAACCAGGAACGATTGGATGCAAAAATGAATGGAAATGCTGGAACAGGACATGGAAGGAAGGAAGAAGGTGTTGTATAGTCAAGTAAGATACAGAAGGAAAGAGAAAACAACAACAAGTTAGAATAATAGATGAAGGAAGAACATTGAAGACAGAAGAAGAAAAGGAGCTATGGATTAGATGTTTTGAGGAAATGTTCAACCCAGAAGAGGAAAGGAATGAGAATGAAACAGAGGAGCAAGAAGAAATAGCAGAAGAGGAGGAAAGAGGTCCAAATGGAAAGTGGTGGAGGGTGCATTAAAGAAGATGAAACAAGGGAAAGCACTGGGTGTGGACAAACTGACTTTGGAAATGTTAAGAGCAGCAGGTGAAGTAGGTATACATTGGTGATACAGGGTGCTGAGAATGGTTTGAAAGGGGAAAAGGTACCGGAATACTGGAAAAGGGGAGTTATAATACCTATTTTTAAGAAAGGAGACAGGGAGAGGTGTACAAATTATAGGGGGATAACACTGATGTACCAATATACAAACATATATGTATGAGAAGATACTGCAAAAGAGAATAAGAAATATTTCCTTCCACACCCAATTAATAATTGATTCTTTTTTCAACAGAAAATTTTTATAGACACATTTTGTCCAGGTATTAGGTACACTTCCAAGATTTGTTGCTTTAGAGGCCATATTTATACATTCACACTACAGTAGAGTCTCGGAAACTCGACATTCCCTGTAACTCGGCACACGCACGTGTACAGTGCACTCCTGTTGGCACCAGTCATCACAATGCAAGGTCATTCAACTGGTTAACCTCTCAGTTGGTTTGTGTAACTCGAGTGGAAAAGTCATGCTGTGATTGATGTTTTTACAACTGCTTTGTTTGTTAGTTTTCCAATTCAGTAACGTGTTATTCGAATCAATACAATATGATATATACATTACTGTACTGCATTTCTGTATATTACACCTATGTATATACACCATTATATTAACACATAATTTATTGTACTGTTTGTATATGACTGGTACTGTACTGTACAATACTACAGTACAACTGTACCTATACTATACAATACTTTACTGTGATTCATTCTTGTTTAATAAACATGACTAAGTAAACATGCATCTTATGCAAGTTTATTTGTAAAACTCGACATTTCAATAACTCAACACCATCTCAGTCCACATTAGGTTGAGTTTCCGAGACTCAACAGTAATTGCTAATTGAACGTGACTCATGAATTATGAACCACAAATCACGAATTCACGTATAATGTAAATCTAGCTTAAGACTTAAGAAGTTAGATGACTGAGGATGATTTTGGATGATAAATCATCTATCCTAGTGCTAGTGACATACAATTAATAATATACTACTAGAAGAAGAAAAAATCTTACTATAAGAAAAATAAGCTAACCATTTCATTTGTCTTTATGCTAAGGTTCTAACTACTTTCATTTTCCAACATTTTATTCAACTTTATCTTCTCCATAAATTCTCTCAGACTACACACTAAACATTTCACCACTCTCTAATTCACTCCCACTAGTATTGTTATTTTCATTCAAAATGTTACATCTATCCCTGTCAATCAAAACACCCTGCGCATAGTCCACCAATACGAAAAAGCTGACGCAAAAACATTACACAGAGTTTTTATAAATATATTTATATATATATGTGTGTGTGTGTTCATGAATTACCAGAACAAGCTGGAAATAGACTCGCAAAGACCTTTCTTTGCCTTCCATCTACTTGTGAGTGCTTAAACCTTATGCAGAAGCTTGGAAATGAATTAAAAATTACTGGATGACTGATTACTTCACACACGCTATGGCACGCTTCACAAGTGGAAGAGTAGGGAAATTAGAAAGGCTAGAAAGGTTAACCTGCAACTTCTCTCTGAAGGTTCATTCTCTCTGGCTTCCTTGTTCCTCTTCCTGTCACTTTCTGGTAGTTTCTGTTTCTCCTCCATAGCTTGTTTTTTCCCTGCTTGATTTACTATTAGGACATTTTCTTTGACCTTTTTTAGCCTCACCCTATTTTTGGAATATAGGGTTGAACCACTGGGCTAATAAATAGCAAATACTTCAAGGAGGAAAAATGTATCAACTTCTTAAACATCAAAGTGTCCTCTGTGCAGGTTTTTTCAACACCCTTATTTGCACCCCGGTGACCTGGTGGTCTAGGGGTAAGGTGTTTACCTTATGTGCTGGGGTCCGGGGTTCAATCCTCGGTCCCGGCACAGATTTATCTGATTACCAAACTCTTCCTTCACCTCTGACAAGACGTGTATTAATCACAACTTGTGAATGTGGGGAATGCCAGGCCTCCACCGTGGTTCGGATTCCATGTTAAACTGTACGTCCTCCATTTCATCTCACAATCACCCTACCAAGTGGTTCTCCACTCTCCTTCCACACAAATGCGGGTTCACTTCCCCTCTATTCAATCTTCCCAATTTCTAACCTATTAGTTTAATTAGTACTTAAGTGTATAACCCGAACAAGTAGTAAGGCGCAAATCTAAAAAAAATAATGGAGCTCTCCCATTTACCAGGCTTCCATTTTACAATTATTTATCCTCAGACATCATTTGGCTATCCATGAAGGTTCCTTTATTTAGCTGCCATAGTTATATCCTCTACCACATCAAGAAGTTATATTTTTCTATTAATTAGTGAAATTTTGGGTCCTACACCCTTCTCATTTATTGGCACAAATTTTCGATATTTTCACATTATGGGGGGTGGTCTTCCTAACTGCATGCCAATATTTAAATCTTACACAAAAACAGGAAAGTTTTTTTTTTCAATGCTTTTGGAAATTTTAACTGACCCTTGTTTTGAATTTTGAAATTTTCATTCTTTTTTGTTTATTTGAGGATGTCCCTCTACACTTACATAAAAACTTAATTTATCTACCATACTGGAAAGTTTTTTTATTAGCTTTGGAATTTTTGAAGTAACCCTCCCTTCTTTTAAAAATGTTAGATTGTTTTGGGTGCTACTATATATAGTATTATACACACACACCCCAGCCTGAATAATTGCAATCTTCTACCACAGTCAAAAGTTTTTCTTTTATATTAATTTTGGAAATTTTAAGCCTCCGCTCTCCCAACCAATTTCAACAACTCCAATTAGAATTTTCAAATATTCAAGACATGCTTTTTTATTAGTAGTGATCCTTCTATATTCTTGGCAAATTTTAATTTTTTCTGTTTATACTTCTACCCAGTCCTACCTCCCCAGGGTTGGCTCAAGATTTTCATGCACCTTAGGTGAGACCCAAAATTTTTTGCCTAGCTATATTCTGTATAATATAAATAAACTGCATCCCCTCCAAAGTAATAATAATAAGTTGCTGCCAAAATAATGAACAGAAAGACAAATAATAATAAAAATATACATAAATTAAAAATAGGACACAACCCCTCCCACTTCCCCTGTGTTCCCCGTCACCCCCTACTTAATAATTGTGTGTAAAAATATTATTCCTTATTTCCTTCCTTTTCATCTAAATATTTTTGGAAACTTTCAGTTAAATATCAAAGTTATTTGCAGACAATGCGACCCAGAATGTCATAAAACCAGAAAAGTGATTGTTGTTAATCATTACTTTAAAAAAATATTCTTTGTATTATATAACATATTTATATGTTATTTTTTTATTTAGAAATAATTATTAGCTTATTTAATCTTTTTTTAGAGACAAACCAAAATTAAATTTTATTGGAATGCATCTCTAGTACCTTTGCGCCCTATGCGACCATCTAGGTTTGCATAATGGATGGGACTTATACACTTCCTTAATTCTTGAAGTCCCAATCAAAAATTCAAAATGTTCAAACTTTTATAGTTATTTGTAGCGCGCTTTTTTTATACCTCCCATTAAGAAGTAGTTTTATTAATTTGGAAATTTTCAATCCCCTTCCTTTCCCTGCCTCCTTACCCCATTTTTGGGAGCTCAATTTTAAATTTTTAAATTAAAATCTAGCTGTTCTGATTATACAAGGCAATCCAGCTATCTGTCTGGCAAATGTTGTCTTTTCAGACTCATCCAGAAATTCTCGAACAATTCATGCGGACAAATACGTATTTCCTTTTATATTATACATTATTGTTGTTATTCAAACTTTCACTGTAACATATAGTATTGTCAGATGGAAAGTAAACAAATTAGATAAGATACATTTATGTAATTATTGTGTGTTCTATATTTACAAGACCAGGAAAACATTTACATGTCATATGTTTAATATTTTTATTTTCTTCTCAACCAAAAAGCAATAATAGAAATATTCAAACTTTGATTTGACTTCAAGTTAATTTGTACTTCAATAAATTAATTTAAAAGAAAAGTTTGTATGTACACATTTTCTGTTCTGTTGTCTAGCTAAACCTGGCCCGCTGTGTTCTAAGACCCAGTTCAAAGCTCCAATCACTTCTTTGCTTGAAGCCTGGGTGTTGAGTAGACCGAGCACTGGAACAGTTGGGGAATCGCCTTCAAAAGCAAGGGCGAGGGATCAAAAAGCATGTGAAACAGCAGACATTGCTGTCAGCAATCAATTTACCAGCATTGAACATGTTCAAACATGCACATATGACACTAAAACATACACTCAAACAAACACCTCTGATGATACAGATCTATTTCTGACAGCTGCATCTGCCACTAATAAACACATTCTTACAGACTTATCAGTTCACAGTAAAGATATTGATACAAATAAACCTCCCAGTAAATTACAACATTTATCGACCAATTCTTCTTACGCTGAGCAAGTTCTTTCAATTCCATCGCCTAATAAAGAACGAGGGTTTATGGGTGAATCTGCTGGCAATGGTCAAATTCCCACAAGTGACCCTGCTATCAATATTCAGGCTTCTACAAGCTTTTCTGTTGACAGTGATCAAGCTCTTGCTTATAAATCTGCTGACAATGATCAGATTTTTTCAAGTGATATTGTTGGCGGTAATCAATTGCTTGAAGGGGATTTTGCTAGCAAAAATAAATTTTGTATAGGTAATTGTGATTACAATGACCCGGTTCTTAAAGCCAATTTTGCTGGTGACAATCAAGTTCTTACAAGTGATTCTGCTTGTAATGATAACATTCTTACAAGTGATTCTGCTGGTAATAATAAAGTTACTATGCAATATTTTGCCAGCAATGAACAAATTCAAACAAGGACACCTTTTAGTAATGGAATAGCTCTTATGAGGGCATCACCTAATAAAAAACTATTTCCTATGAGACCTTCACCCAACAAAGAACAGTTTATGAGACCTTCTCCCAACAAAGAACATAATATGAGACCTTCTCCCAACAAAGAACATAGTATAAAACCTTCTCCCAACAAAGAACATAGTATGAAACCTTCTCCCAACAAAGAACAGTTTATGAGACCTTCTCCCAACAAAGAACATTTTAATTATCAAGTTCTTGCAATAGCATCTACTAGCAATGAAAAAATGCAGACAAGGAAATCTAATAATAATGGAATAGCTCTAATGAGGGCATCACCCAATAGAAAATTAATACCTGTAAGACCATCCCCTAACAAACGACAGTCTTTGAGACCTTCTCCCAACAAAGTACAGTCCATGAGACCTTCTCCCAACAAAGTACAGTCCATGAGACCTTCTCCCAACAAAGAACCGTCTATGAGATCTTCTCCCAACAAAGAGCACTCTATGAAACCTTCTCCCAACAAAGGTCAGATTAATGATCAAATTCTTACAATAGCATCTACCTGCAGTGAACAAATTCAGACAGGGATATCTTATAGTAATGATAAAGCTCTTATCAGGGCATCACCCAATAAAATAATATTTTCTATGATGCCACCTCCTAATATTGATCAGTTTGCAAGACCATCTTCCAACAAAGAGGAATCTTGTCCAAGCACATCATGTTACAAAAATGAGAATAGTGCTGCGGGAAATGTTGACTTCACTCGGTTACTAAACAGTCCGAGGAGTGAAACGGTGGTTTGTGACAGTGCACTTCCAAACAATACATCACCTACAGAAGAAATAGCTGATGAGGATATGGCAGTCACTCAACAAGATGCAAAGCCATCTCATTTTGCAAGAAAGCACATCACCCGAAATTTCAATACATTGCCTGATCTTGTAAAGTTCTTTCGTGAGCTCTCTGCTTCAGATCAAAATATGACGCTACAGGCAATGTGTCATGCTTTCCCGTGCATGAAAGGGGTTGCTTTTGACCCGAATATAAAATTCCCATGGGAAGAGTCAACTCTAAACCCTCAACCTGACCTTAGCTTTGATTCTAGTAACAAGGAGAGTTTTGATTCTAGTAACAAGGAACCACCACTCCCCAGCATTGACCCTAGTAAGATTAGAAATCCCCTTCCTTCCAAATGTCCACGCAAACAGATGAACAGGCTCAGGAAGAAACGACGGAGCTATGACTATCTATTCAATGTTGTTGACTTGTTGGAGGATGAACAGTGTTTTATTAAACTGCCCAACAAACACCCCACCCGGTCCACGAGGGGTCAACTCCTTGATACTCCCAAGTTGCTGAGCGACTTAAAATGGGGGCCCATGGTAGGTCTGCAAGGACTAGACACTGACTTAATCTTCAGACAGGAAAGACAGACTTAGGTTGAGGGTGTCAGAAACTAGATTTTTTTAAAAATCTCAACAAGATTGAATTTGAAACCTATACATTTGAGTCTAAATTGTACTGTTTATGTTTTTCTCTTTTGGCTTAGACTAGAAATGGGTCGGCTCCTAATTTTCTTGGATCCAAATCTAGAATTTTCTTTTAAACCTTGAATTTTTTTATTGCTATTGGTTATTGAGGTTGCATTTAGATTAAGTATACCTTTAATTGTGTGCCAGTAGAGTGGAAAACCATTGAAGAAAAAACTTCAGAACACTTGACTGGGATTTGAACCCCAATCTCTCCGTCTTAGGCAGTTTAGCCCATTTCAATAGTAGTGCCTTAGACCATGCGGCCACTGAAGCAGGTCTTAAATCTTAAAAAATGTATATACTTTTAGTAAATGTGAAGATATAAAAAACTTATTAATGGGAAATTGGCATCATTCACTAAACAAATTTCTTTATAAAGGTTTGATGACACTAATATTGATTTCACTTTTTTTTACTAAATTAACTATCTATCCTATCAAATTATTTTATTATGTTTGGAAGAAGGTATAGGAAGGGTGGATAGAAACATATAAAAGGGACAAACACAATATGTCTTTTGCAATGAAATTGTAATTTTTCATTTTTTCATATTTTTTTTTTTCCAGTTACACAAGTCTGTAAAATTTACTCTGTGATACTTTACTTTACATCCATTACTGTTTCCGGCTTATAGCCTGGGTCAGCTTTTTTATTCAAAACATATATTTTACACTACCGGCTGGCTAGGACTGTCTTAGCTTCATATGCCTCAAATATATCTTCCACCGAATCCTGACAAGTACTCGAGATTTGAGGATTCGGTGTTTTACTGGATTCGATGGTCGAATCTTTCACCTTATAGACAAAGCATAATATTTTGAATTCAAAAATTACTTAGTTAGGCCTACTTGAAAAGCACAACTTAATCTGTAATATTTATTTTGTCAGGCAAAAGAGATTAGCATGAATAAAATCATTATTGTTAGGTGTGGCAAATCTTACGTGCCTATTACCCTACCCTCCCACCTCTATGGTAAACTTGGACTCGACCATTTCAGCGCATATTCAATTCTAAAACTTTTACCTCATGAACAATTTTGTAAATATTTTAATGAACACATTAAAGCTCTTCAAAACTGAAAATCAAAATTAAAATTACAAATAAACTCAAAATAAATAAAACAAATTATGGATTTTTAACAGAAATAAGAACACATTACGTTTTAATTTACAGTTTAGGCCTATATTGTATAATGTAGGTCTATTTGTATATCATTAAAATTTCTAACAATTTGCTATGATTCGGATTCGAGATTATAAAATAAAATGTAGATTCAGATTCGAGAAATAGTGGCTTCTACCCATCTCTAATCATAACATTTAAACACTATTTATATAATCTATGTATAGTCATCTTAAGAATTAATGTAATAAAGTAAATCTTATGCTTTTCATGTTTTCTAAGATTTGAATTTACAAAATAGTGGATTTGACCATCTCTATTGTTATTAATTACTATCAATATTATGGTGTTTGTAATAGATACATTGGCTGCATCTTTGCCTCAGAGGAAATATATAAACTCAAAACTAGCTGGATGATAACTTTTGGATACCTCGCAGAGACACATTTATCCATACACAACCTTTCGAGAACATCCTCTTTGTTCAGATGCTGATATTTGTGTTATAAAATTCAATTTTGTTCATCTGCAGTAGCATACATACAGTAGGACCAGTTAACAGATGGCAGTAGCGTTCTCTTTGTTTTTATAAATAGTAATTACCCCAGCTCAGATTTTGATGACATGTCTTTTTGTACATTTGCACATTTATCCTGTTCATAATCCCCCCCACCGTGGAAACTTTTTTATAGGTTATTTTTTATCATTTTGGATTTTTAGGTCTTTTGTATTTTTTTGTGTGTCATCTTTGTGTCAGTTTGGAGCATTTAGACTCATTTTTAGGCATTTTATTTATTGTTGTGAATTTATTATGAATTTTTGTTCATATTCTTAGGTTATTTATTTGTAAATTTAAAGTAATTTTTGATCATGTTTAGGTAATATAGTTAATTTTTTTGATTAATTTTAAGTTATCAATGTCCAGGCCCTAGTAATTATTGTCTATTCTAGCCTACAGTAAAAGTTGTGATACCTGGTACCTCTGATAGTGAAGGGTTGTCAAATATAATAATTTTCTGGTTGTTATAACATTATACCCCTAATGTGTTTTACCTCAAAAATTAAAGAGTTTTCTCTAAGGGTCAGTCTTATGAATCCTAGGTAAATATTAATCTGGTAGATAAATATTTTTATCTGGTGGATAAGTTAAAAGTGTGTCTTATGACTCCAAGATAACATTTACCTGAAAGTTAAAATGTTTGTTGCCATAGTGACGCGTTGTTTTTAATGAGGTTTCGCCTATCAGAATCTGTTTTAGGTTAAAATCTTGGTTCACGTGTTTAGTAAGCAAAGGCCCGGGCTTTAACTACATAAAGTTAGAACATTTAATTCACACTTTTATATAAACTGACAAACTAATTGTAGAGTTATATTTATATAAGAACAAATTATCAAAATGTGAGTACAATAAATGAAATTATGTAAATGGTGTACCCAACAATTGAGCACATTTTGGCAGACACCGAAATTAGTACTCGCAAGACATATAATCTTACTCGCTCATGTGACGCCATCTGTTTATTCCCACTTGTTTAGCTGCCATTATCTAACAAATGTTGAGTGTTGTAGAAAAAAATGTTGGTTCGCATGTTAAGTAAGCACAGGCCCAGGTTCTAGCTATATATAAAGTTAGAACATTTAATTCACACTTTTACAAAAACTGGCAAGCTCTTTGTAGAGTTATAGTTGTATAAGAACAAATTATTTAAATGTGAGTACAATAAATGAAATTTTTGTAAACGTTGTACCAAATTATTGCCCACATTTTGGCAGACATCAAAATTAGTACTTTCAAGACAACTTAGCTTCTGCGCCCATGTCATGCTACCTGTTTCCTCGCACTTGTTTAGCCGCCATTATTTGACAAATGTTGAGCATTCTCGCCACTCGCTAGGTTGTAGCGGTAGCATCAGGGCTTATATGTATGCACGCACAAGTAAAATCAGTACCAACCTTGCATTTTTGCATAAAAATATATTTATCCTACAGATAGCTAGCTATCTGGCAGATAAATTCAGTTCATAATATGCGTAAAATATTAAAGTGGTTGATAACCTTTAATTGATAGCTAACTTTAACCTTCCGATAGCAATATTTATGCGGTAGTCATAAGACCGGCCCTAAATGATATATTATATATCCAATGTTAATTTCCTTTGTTCGTCCTTTTATGTTATTCATTTCTATATACTTCTTTATATTTCTTTTGATTTCCTCTTCTAAGCAGTATAGCTATAAATAATTACTCAGGCTCGAACTCTAGCTTGGCATATTTATGGGCTTGATAATTTTGAGCTGCTTGTAAAAGCTATTTATTTGCCTTGTTTTATTGTATTTGAAGATGAATTACTTATTGTTAACGCCTCTCTCTCCATGTTTGGATGTTGATTGAGCAGTTTCGATGATAATTGGGCATTGGAATGTCAAGTTCAATAACTTAAAACTGGTCATTGAAGGGATGAGGTAATAGACATAGAAAATGAAAGTAAAGAAAGGCATCTCTGAGGACTGGTAGAGGCCCGAATCTGATCCGCCAAATGATTTTATCTGGCCTGCAAAAGATTTTTCAAACTAAAGTGTTCCTAAAAAATAGCCTAATAACTAATTATTGGGTAGGCATGTATGAAAAATCTAAATTTTTTGCTTTATGTTTTTTTCAAACTGGCCCACTTTTTTTCTTTTTGTTTTAATACTCGTAGGGTCTGTGATATCAAAAAAGGTTGCTGATGACGCATGGTTTACTCTATGGTGCAGCTTATAAAATAGTATCATACTGTAACAGGTTATACCTTTCAAACCAAATTGAGTACCTTAATCCTGTTTTAAGATTGTCACAAAATTTTAAAATTAATCGTAAATATTATTTGACTTATTGCCACAAGGATATATACAAATTAATCATTTTTAAACTCTATAATCCATGCTGGGTTCTTAAAGTTTATGGAACAGTGAAATATAATTGGCCTTTCAGTCAATTTTCAGTTAAGAGAGCTCCCTTGATCAACCATTGTCATATATAATAGCTTTTAGAGTAATTAATTTTCGTTTTAAAGCTTATTGTTGATTTTCTTGGTATTTTGGTGAGGGCTTATAGAGAGGATGGGGAAACTTTGGCTTGCCTGTCCTTTACAAAATATTATTATTTACTAAAAAGTAAAAGCATATCGTGGAAATATCAATTTACAAAATTTGAAGATAAATTATACCATTTTACAAACTGTGCTGGGTCGCAGAATTATCTTATTGACATGTGTTAGAATAAATTAGTTTTTTTTTATCAGTAATTGCTAACTAGACATGATAGATATAAAATGCCAAATTAAATATTTCCAGACTAAATATATATTTAGAAAGGTATTAAATCTCTGTATTTTATTATTTAGAAATGGATCTTTAAGTCTTTATGGTGTTTAAACTGTTTCTTACCAACTAATTTAGCTTACATTTCAGTTTTGAGAAATATCTATGCTTTTTTATATATCTTTTGTTAAATATCTAATAGATATAGAAGTGTCATCTCATGTCCTAAAGGTAGAGGGATTCTTATGTTATTTGCTCAGCACTATCTTACAGTAGTGCCCTTAGCCTAGTGATATCTATCCTTTTAAAACTTTGACTTCACTTTGCTTTTTGCAGACACTTAAAATTATAATGACTTTAGGGTGAGCGTATGTATATAAAAAAATAAGTACGTAGGTATATTTTTTTTTTTGGCTAACCAGATTTATACATATGGTTTGCAAAAAACTACCTATTTGTTTTAAATAATTACTTTTGGGGTGCATATCTTAAAAAAAAGTCTAAAGGTGTGAAAAGAAAATAATCAAATCACTTGACAACCAAATATCTAATCCCCAACCTTTTCAACAATTTACCAAAATGTCCATATATAGAGTGTGGTGTACTCAATTCACGCCATATAACAACACACTATGGGACACTAGTATCTACACCCATTAATGCATTTCACATTATTTATTTAGGAAAATATGCTTTAACTGGCACATTTTTTTAGTGCTCCATTTTCATGGAATTAATAAATAGTGTTATCCGGTGAATACCTGTAATTTAATCCTTATTTGTTGAGGTTATGTTTATATAATACATATACTGTTTGTTATTCATTGGTGTTTGATTTAAATTGTATAAGAGATTTTTATTGTTTTATTGCTTTTGTGTCTTAAAGCCTATTTGGGTTGTCAACACACAAATTATATATTTATTTGGTGTTCTATACATTTTATTTAATCCTAGTATATTTGGATATGATAGTAGTGTTATTCACTGTAAGTTGGTGGCTTATCAATTTATGCTCTGTGATTAGGCTTGGCTTTAACCATGCTCAAAGGCACCAACTTAAGTATAGAAAAGGTTAATATAATCACTTTTTAGGGCAATGTTTGTTCGGTTTTCTAGTGAACTAAGAGGTTTGAATCTTGGCCAGTTGCACGAGCTAATTTTTCCCAAATGGTTTTCCACTCTCCACACAACTGTGGATACATTTTTAAATTATACCTTTATTATCCCTACTTCATTTATATAAATACACAGATAAACCGAACAGGCTATAATATGTAGTGCACAGTTATTATTTGTAGTATGTAAGAAATTAGCTATAAAAAATAATTTTGAATGTAGTTTTGTAATTATTTTATTTTTTCTCGTATGTGTTGTGTTTGACGAATAATATGCAAATAGCTCAGTTGCAATTATTTTAAGGTGCTATTCAGCCAACATGTGTTGGTATGGGTTGAAAGTTTGTGTGTATAAAGGGACCCAAATTAAATTCTTTGTAGACATTTAGACATACAAAACATAACAAATTCTTTCTTAAATTCCTACACAGTCCTATTACATTATTTTCGAAAAATATAAAATAAACTGTTTGTATATCCTTTAAGTGTAGTTCTTGAAAAGTAAGCGTAGGTAGCGTCCGACTTGGTAGCACATAATTGTACTGATTTAGGTCCCAGGTTTTATTTCCTGCATGGCCAAAAGTTTTGTCTTTGGTGAAATCAGATTTTAACCTAGGTGTTTTGTGTATCTTCTAGTAATAGGTTAGTTTGTATGTCGTTTGCTGATATAATTGGTTGGTTCAGACTGCACATTAAATACCCTTTGTTTAAAAAAAATAGTTTATAGTCCTTTGACAATAATTAAAGCGTTGGTGTACCATCCCATGATGCAGGGGGTGTGATCGCGCCGGAGCCCATAGCTCTGGTAGCCAATAAAGGAAAAGAAAATATTTAAAAAAAATTCCTATTTTATATTTGTACTTTAATTAATATCTTAAACTTCATATAATTCAATAAAAATATTTAAATTTAACTTTATTATCAAATAATACCCAGCCAATGGCTGGAAATTGTTCATGATGATTCTGATGAAAGTAACCCTGTTTTTACCTTCACAAAATTTCTTACTTGGGGTTAGTAGGCAGCTTGCTACGATTCAGTTGTGTTTATTATGTAGACTGTTATAATTAGGTTCCGTTTATTTAGTAAACTCCGGAATTCCCCACTCAATATACCGTCATGCCAGCGCAGAATGTAGACTTTGCGAGCTGTTGACAAACAGTCTGTTGTACTGACATTAACAAATATTTTAAACAAGAATTGCTTTTGCCATTTTTTTGCTTTATTGTTATTAGTGATTGATGACTAATAATAGAATAATAGTGCTGTTTAAATTATTTATATTAATAAAATGAAGAGTTTGTTTGTTGGTCATGATCACTGTGAGATATCTACTGCACACAGAAGGCTGACATTTTAAAATTAGTAACTCCTTTGCACAAATATGTAAACCTCAAAGCTGGAATTTTTTTTTTTTTTATTAGATTTTTGAAATGTATTAAAAATTGGGACAGGAAAAAAATCTGTCTGTTTGAAGCAAAGAAAAGTGTTTTCTGGGGTAACCACACATTTAATCAACTTAAGCAGCATAAGAGTGAAAATATTACTATGTAAAATGTTTGCTTTTTTTTAATCTAGAGGCAGTAATGAGATTTTAAGTTTAAGTTAAGAAAAATAAAACCAGTTATTAGTGTTGATATGTTAAACAGTGATAGAACCTGTGACAAATGATAATACCGAAAACTTATTTATGGCATTTCATTCTTGTTCATATTTATTTTATCAAGAAAATGAAGTTGATAGTCAAAATGTTAATACCACTAAGTAATGACACATTTTTAAAAACAAGTGCCAAATCAACCCCTTTCGCCGAATTCCTGAAGATCCAAAGCAGAATATTAGTTTTTTTTAAGATGCATATTAATAATAAATAAATATAGTGACCTGGTGGTCTAGGGGTAAGGTGTCAGACTTATGTGCTTGTGGCCCAGGGTTCAATCCTCGGTCCCAGCACAGATTTATCTGATTGGCAAACCCTTCCTTCACCTCTGACAAGACGTGTATTAATCACAACTTGTAAATGTGTGGAATGCCAGGCTTCCACCTTGGTTCGGATCACACGTTAAACTGTAGGTCCTCCATTTCATCTCGCAATCACCCTACCATTACACATTAGCGTAAATGCGTATAACCCAAACGGTTACTAAGGTATTGTTAGTAGTAATAATAATAATAATAATAAATAAATAAATCTGGTCTACAAATAAATCATACATGACTGGACTAATCTATGGTGCTAGACTTTGCATAATGTCAGTCATGCTTGTTATTTGTATAAAAAAAAAAGGATACCGCGTGGGTTACTAGAATTCAAGATTTAATTCATATTTACAGGAACATTAAAACACATGAAGGATCTACTTTTATTTTCTATTGTATGATAATTGATCAGTGGCATTCCCATCAAACATTGTCTAAAGCAGAAAAAACTATATGTAAAGAAGTAAATTATTACCAGACAAAAGTTTTGGGATGAGTGGTTCGTGTAACTATAACCCTTTCTTTATGTAGTTTGCCTTTCAGAGACCATGATAAAATTTCACATATTGAAAAATTAAGGTACATTTTTATCATCACTTTCATTTCTAAGTGTGACTATGCCTTACAATAATGGTTGAGGGAAAAGGGAGGTAGAGGTACATTTAGATATTTGAGTCATGAAGTAACAAAATTATATTATTCAAATGCTCTCGAATAATGTAAAGGTGGAAATTTGAAATTATATAAGAAAAGCATTATGTTTTCCCACTATATCTGACATCACTCATTATTAACAAAGCTTAGTAGCTAGGTATGCTTCCATTGAAAGTGGTGAGAACGGTGTTCTAAATATACTTGTGGATAAACCATTTCTTAGATTTACTGAAGGAAACAATCATTCGGTAGAAAGGCCTACAAAGCTAATGGACAATGATCTAAAAGATTAAATTTCATTTAAGGATTTGGAATCTGTACTCTCTCCCTGAGTCTGATAAAATAGACATTAAAAACCATTGACAACTCATTGTTTCATTGGCCATCGAGGAACTTGTCATTGCATGCCCTTAAATATAACTTTATAAATGTGACGAAGACATTAACTCAGGTGATTATATTGACCAAAACAGGAAATTATTAGTGCAAAAGCACTTAGATGAAAATATATTCCTTCTAGCTATTTTCTCAAACATGTTACAGTCAATAGATGATGTCTTCTAATTACTACATTCACAAAATGTTGATCTATCAAAAACTACTCGGCTAGTTTGAAATGTTTTGAAAGATCTACAGCTATCCAGAAACAGTTGAACCTCTTTAACAAACATGCAAACATGTCATTATTATGGGAAATAGAACAAAAATTTTAAGTATACATAAGAGTAAGGTCAAATGATCAGATGGTAAGCTATACATAGATCATGCTTGCAGATCATCATTTTTAAACTCAAGTAGAAAAAGTTGTAATGGAACTTAAAGAGATGTTTTAAAAATTTATATAAGATCACTGATAACTTTATCTCACTGCGCCCACCACTCCACAAACAGCAACGAAGAAGAAACGAATGAGGCTGCTTAATATCGATACATAGGGTATCATTCTGATTTAAAGTCTTCTTTCAGTACTCAATTACTATCATCCAATGCTAGTTTGAAACCACAAATAATTTAATTGTCTTTAATAAGAAAGGTAGATGAATTGTTAACTATTCTTAATTATTCTCTTAGTTTAGCTTTCTCAGATATTTATACTTTGATTTTATTATTTTAAACTCTGTTAGTAAGTGTGGTAACATTGGAAAATTCGTTTTTGGAAATTAAAATTAATAAACAACTATTTGCATAGCACATTGGCAGCACGAATGTTATTGGGAACTGTTATTTTTATCATTTGAAAACAGAGTGCATGAATTAACTCTCAAGGATATTGGTTAAAAAAACATTTTTTTAAATACGATGCAAAAAGAAATAAAATATGCGTACAAATGTTTTTATTCAGTCCGTGTTTGTATTCACAAACTTGACACCAGGGTTCCCACTGTTGATGTTACATCACTGAATTTAAGAAACTATCATGTTAAATGTATTGTTCATCATTCATGCATACTTGACTCATTTGGAATTTAATAATTAAGGGTATATTAATGAATTTCCTCACCTGGAATGTCAGAGTTTTTGAACAAAGTAGAAGAGAATAACCAAGTGTAAACTAGCAGTTTTATCAACAATCCATGTGATTTGACAAAGAGCATTGACCTTTGTCTTCACTAGCTATTCGTTCAAGAATGTATCAGAAAACATTGAAAATAGGGATTTTTTATTTATAGCTTTTCTTGGAAAATACTGGAAAACCTGAGAAATTATTAGGAATTTTAATATGTAAAAAAAATATCAATCCAGGTCTGCTCTACAGTGACAGGAAGATCGGGGGTTTAATTCTGGCCAAATATGCGTTTTTTCCTAAATGGTTTACCTTTCTCACTATTTAAATTTAGTTAAATTTCCTTTGAATTCTACCTTCTTCCTCACTACCCCATTATTGCAAACAAATGTGTATTGCCTTGACAGGAGCAATTAGTTTTTCTTGTTATATTGATACATCAAGAAATAAGTGTTTAGTTATCAATTTTTTTTTACTAAGTTGCTTAGTTAATTCTCAAACCAAAATAAATTTTTTTCCTGGCTAGTTAGATTAAATCTTTAAGAAGTTTGATTCTTCATTATTGTGCCAAGTGCCATCAATATATAGTTTATATTAGCATAATAATTTTGATTTGTCATTACTTGATGCAACAAGGGCAAATAACCAATAAACATATACATGAAACAGTTTTACACCCCCTCCCCTCAAATTAACTGAATCTAGATTATCACCCCCTTTTGATATATATTTTGTATGTCATGCACAGTAGTCTACACTTTGTGAGAACACTTATATTTAATTTGTTATGTAAATTGTTTGATTTTGTAAAGGTAAACAAACTTATTGTAAAAAAAAAAGTGTAAATAAATAAATTGAAAGAGCTTTATTAAAACATGTATTTCTTAGTCGGAAAAAATAAATGATCATATATATTTTTTATCTTTGTATAATTTACCTGTAGTGGTTGATATAGCCTATTTTAAAAATGTCAGAGGGGAAAAGATGCAAGTTAATTTATATTGACATTATTGAAAATCACCCTGTATTTATTGGACATTATTATACAAATATAAAACTACTTGAATCTGATGCTCTTTGGGATGTTATTATTAACATTTATATTATTTAACTAAGGTATTATTTTAATATTATATTTATATAGAGACAAATATAAAGTGTCACCCATAGTTGGTGGAAAACATTCTAAAATATGAAATAAAGTAAGGAAAGTAATATAATAATAGATAAGACTTGGCTATATAATTGTTATATTTAATGGATATAAATCATTGCTGGACAACTACATGGATTTTGGTAGCCACAATAGTTGAGGTAAGATTATGAAGAGCCACACCACTGCACAAGGTCCTGCCCCCATCACAAACTACAGTTACAAGCAGACGCTGCTCGCTGTTCCTCATATTTAAGGATCCAGCCAGTCAGCCTATTGTTATGTATGGCCTTTCATTCACCAAGAAAACCAACTCAACGCGCTACATTGTGGGCAACTGGTCACTTATTATAAGTTTCCGTTTCTCGTCCACACAAGAAACCTATTTTTTATCAGTCACGAGAATGTTGAAGTTAGTTGAGGACATGGTTGTTGGCTACAGTAGCCCCATGGCTTCTTTGGTGCCGACTGACAGCTCACAGCTGACTTCTGACAGTCAACATTTAGGTATGTACCTAAATTTTGACTATCAAAAGTGATATCTGCTAAACCCATGTTTTTGCAGATCATATGGCTCGGCGTAGGGATATGTAATTTGATCTGGTAAACTTTTAAAGCTGTCAACTGTCAGCTGTGAGCTGTCAGTCAGCACCAAAGAAGCCATGAGGCTACTGTACATGTACTTAAAAGCTTGTAAAATGTCCTGGAAACAATTTGGGGTTCATCCAGATTTTGGAAAAAACAAATATAAAAGGTGTTTTGATATTGCCAGGGAGTTCAGGGACACTGTTAAGTCTAACCAAACGTAACGGATGAGTAGGGAAACTTTAGAAGAGCTTGAACGAATCATAGGTCCAACTATCAAGAAGAATACAAATTACAGTGAAACAGTCACCCAGCAATGAAAACTTGCAGGAAAAATGCAAAAAGATTGAAACTTAATCTTGCATAAATGGAAATAAGACACTGCATGCCACTCCACAAGTGCATGCCGCATCAACTAACAGGCAACTTATAACTGGCAACCAACATATTTTTCTCCTTATGATGTATCGCCCAGCGCTAAAGTAGTCTTATTGCTGGACGAGTGAAGTATTGTTTAAATGCAAAAGTTGCCTAAGTTAATAGTTGCTTGATCATGAGTGATTAATCACTTTTGGTTTTGGTCTCCTCGATGAAGGGCCTTACATATGAGTACAAGTGACATTTTTTTGGCTAACGTTTGTTTTTTCAAGCAGAGTGGTGTCATCTAAAACATGTAAATATGAAGACGAGAACAGAGGTTTTAAGACAGAGTTGGAGGGGAGTCTGTTTTTGTGGAAATACATGATAGGCCAATGTGTTCCTTACATAAAATAACAGTGGAGCAGTTTAGGAGTAGTAATCCTAAGCGGCATTATGACACACATCACAGTACTTTCATCAGAATTTCCTGATGGTTCCGTTCTAAAGTGAACTAAGTTTTATCTTTAAAAGAAAAACTTCATGCTCAGGGTAAATTGATATCTATGTTTACTAAGGAGGCAGATGTAACAACCGAGGCTGTGTTTATTTTAGAATTTAATATTGCATGAGCAAAGCATCCATACACTTAAGGAGAATTTGTCAAAAGTATTGCACATATAATTTCCGATCCGGATAATAAACTGCACAAAGTTATTGAAATATAGTTAATTTGACACTTTTTTAGTTTTTTTTAGTTTGCTACATAAACCTATAAAATTATATTTGCACTATAATCATTTCAAGTATTTCACTAATACATTTTTAATCAATATATTTTATTTTTTTCTCACATTAGTATGTTTCTTTAGTCATTATAAATGTGTTTTTTTTTTAAATAATTTATTGTGTATATTTCCAGGTATATTAATTTGTAACTGTAGTTATTAATTTGATACGGTTCTTATTTTGAGCATCTTATAACCATTAAATCTAAACACACAATAAGCATATACCAGTCACATTTATACTGCAATCGTTGTAATTATTTCATTTTATTTATTGTGTACTTTGTCAGGCACATTATGTTATCTAATTTATCGAATATTATTTCAAGGTATTAATACTTTATTTTGATAATCTATATCCAGTCTTATCTATTATTTTAAGTTAGCATCATAGTGTAATCAGTCAACATAGGATGTACAGGATAAGCAGTTTGTACATGCCCATCAACACAAATGTGTCACCGTTTTATCAGGTAAAATGAGGATTTATTTTATTTTTATATTTCAATACATGTTTATTCTTTTAAATCTTTTTATTTAAAAAGAGTGGTGAAAATTATGATTGGTTTTCTCTTAAAATATAAGAGAAAGATTCATTTTTAATATTGTTTTTTGAAGGTTAATTATATTTTCTAGTCTTAAATTTGAATAAGACTAGAATTAATCTAAAATTATAATATACCATACTTTTAGTGTATTAATAGTAACATTTTTATCTTTAAAACCTTGAGGTTATTCTTGAAGTAAATTTTGGAAATGTACTATGAAAATTCACTGTATTTAGTGCCAAGTGGTTGTGACTTATAAAAGAAAGCTTATCAATTAAATTATTTAAAAGTGAATAGTTCACGACATAGCCATGAATAAATATAAAACTGTCTATAGCTTACAGATATAACTTAATCATAATGCGATGTGGCAATTAGAATTTCTAATCCTTTAAATGAATAACAGAAATGTTTGTAATGGTTTTTATCTGAAATTATTTTCGACTTAACATCTGATGATAGGGCTAGTTTTTGTATGAGATTGAAAAATAAAAAACCCATCAAGAGGTAAAATATATTTACTCAAATAATGTATATACAACTTTCAAACAAGTTAAAGTTCATCTTGATACAGTATTATACAGACTCGCTATTATGCCCACCACAACTGTTGGCAGCTGAAGGATTCTCAGTCATTGCTAGGTGACAAAGAATATGATCATGTTTTTAACGCATTAACTCCAAATTAAGCAAAAACAAAATTAACTTTAGTGGTCATCATTATAACAATTTATTTTGGTACAAATGTACATAACTTGCAAGTATACAATTTCCAAAATAACTTTTTTTAAAAGATAGTTAAGAATGTGCATGGATTGATGAATTTGATTAAATTTTTTTATTATTATTAAATATTAGATTAATCTGCAGAAAATTTCAAAAACGAACATTACATGCAAGTATAATATTAATAAAATGATACAAACAAATTAAATTAAAATGAGATATCTTTTGTGAAAAACTAAATTTTCTCAGTCACAACCACACTAACCTTGAACTATTCTGCTTTAGTTGTACTTATAGTTTTTATATTCTTTATGAAAACTTTTTCAATATGGCACATTCATGTTTGATAAACCCTTTCCCTTGTATTGTTATTAATTTATGTTTTTAATAGGGAAGGGAGGGGCCCATGTGCACTATATATCTCGACAAGTCTCAAGTCACAACTGAGGACTGAGTTTAGCATCAAAATAATCTAAATAACTTGCAGAGAACCACATTTTTCTGTACCTTCAGTGGCCATCAGCACCATCTATGTGCACAGTTAAGTACACTTAACACCATGTAGTGTTTACTATTTACATTATCTTTGGTATAAAACTTGTTTCACACACACACACAAAATGGTGCCAGTGTCAATAGAAATGTTTAAACATAAATTTTCTACCTGCACATTTACACTTTTGGGAAATGATGGGGAAACTCCAGCCCAGGAGAAGATTCTTTGTGCCTTGTCAGTACATGACAAATTATTATTTAATTACTAAAAGAACCATGAAAGAATGAACTTTCAAAAATGAGTGTTTGCCTTGCATCAGCATCAGGTTAAGTGTGCTGAAAGCTCAACATGAATACACCACCACCTAAACATGTCAACCACTGAAACACAACCATTCTGTATGATTCCAAACAAAACAATTCCTTAAAGTTTTACAAAATATAATTAAAATTATTAAACACACACGTTTTTATAGTAAGGACAGATTAGGCTAATGAAAGCATGAATATTTTGTGTTTACAAGTTATTGCCATTATTTTAGTTTGGGGTTACATTGCTTTTGTGAAATCATTGTAAGTAGGCAGGTATTGGAAAGCTACCTTTTTTTTATTTTAGTAATTATTTTAACACAATAGTTATTTGCAGTATGAAGGTGTGGATATTATTAAATTAAAGCAGGGTTGGGGAACCTTTTGGCATTGGAAGGCCGCAGGCCCAACATTTCATATACAGTAAATTTTACAAAAAATATATGGAAGTAGCTACCTAAATATAAATAAGAGTAATTAATTTACTCACTTAAGAAGTAGTTGCTTAAATTAGTTTTGGGAATTTGGAGCCCTTCCCTTCTTTCTTGAAGCTATTTCATCAATCCCTGTGTATACATGACGAAAACAAATTTGAAGTATTCAAAAACAAAATTCTTAGGAAGATATTTGGTCCAAAGTGGGATGAGGGTATTGGGGAGTGGAAGAGGTTACATAATGATAAGTTAGTACCATGTACTCATCACACAAGACATTGTTAGGATAATCAAATCACATAAATTAAGGTGGACAAGCAGTGTGAATGGGAGATTCTAAAACCTTGTTCAGAGTATTGAGTGGCATACCCAATGGGAAGAGGCCGTTTGGAAGATCTAGACGCAGATGGGAGGATAACATCAGAATGGACCTGAAAGAGATATGCTGCAGTGAGAGGGATTGGATATAACTAGTTCAGGATAGAGATACTTTTGTAAGTGCGGCAATTAACTTACGAGTTCCTTGTGCCATAGACTAAGTATCTAGAGGGGTTCTTTTATCAACTCACTAAATTTAAATTTTCTACCACACCTAGATCTTTTTTTTTTCTGTTTTATATCTCCTTCCCTTATTTCTCAAAGTCCCATTTAAAAATTAAACATTTTCAGACTTTTATGAATATTTGGAATGGTTCCTTTAACTCTCTTCCAAATTTAAATATTTCTTATACATTGATAAGTAGTTATTTCCATAAGTCTGAAAAAATTTACCTCCCCCACCCCAACTCCTTTTCTCCAACTTTCTCTTATATATTTAACATTTATTAGGTTATACAGAGTTGTCTCTCTACCTGGCTAAAAAGTGTGTTTTTTTCTAATTAAATCCCTTGCTCCACATCCATATCTCCGAGCCTCTCATTTTTCTGATTATTTGGGGCAATTCCTCTCCACCTCCTAGCCAAATTTCAGTTTTCCAACTCTTCTATTCCATTTTTTTTACTGTCACAATGTTCCAACTCTCGTTTTACCGCTCCGACTGTAGACTTTCACAAAATCCTTTATTATCGGATGCATATGGTGCGATAGAGACCTCCCAGCCAAATTTCTAGATTTCAGGTCTGGGGGTTTGGGAGATAGTGATGAGTGAGCGAGTATGGCCTTTTGTCTTTATATATTTATGTATAACGCTCTCATAAATATTGATAGTAAATATCAAAAGTGTCAGCTGCAGATCCCATAACTTGACTTATATGAAGATTGTAACAAGTAAACATTGTGACTATCAAAAAAGTTTCTTCTTAACTGAATCTGACTAGGTGTAGAGAGAGGTTAGGAAAAACACTTGGCACACCCAGCATTATCTGGTTATTTTGTAATAACTGCCATCTTTATTTCAATACAAATTTATCAAATGAATTAAGTAAAAAAAACATCACCCGTATGTATGTATGTATGTCGGCCAAGCTCGGTGTGGATCTGTAAATTAGACCATGATCGTGTTGATTGAGGCAGGTTTACATAGATAACCTAAACTAAGAATATGGTATATATTTCCAGTTTATTTCAGGGTAATGTATGCTCTAAAAACTCAAAGTACATTTTTTTTACGACATAACCACCAAAATAAGAAATCTGGGACAAAAGGTTTCAAAGGTTTCTAATAATTAAGGGTGTGTGAAGCCTTAAAAGAGAAAACAAAGTTTAAACAATTACAAAGCTTTGCGAATGAAAATATTGAAGACTAAAATACACATTTATGTTCAATTTTTGTCATTTTGTGCTGTGCTGTAAATTTTAAATTAATGTTTATATGACAAAACTTTGTAATAGGTAATTTAATTGCTTGTTGTGGTATTTAATTGATTCATCAGCTTAGCTTAGAAATATGTTAAAAGACTTTTGCAAATTTTGTAAATAATATTTAGTGTCTGAAGCTAGATAAATATTTTCACTATATACATTTTTTCCCAATCTAAATCATTATTAAGACATTCAAACTTCAATTTAGCTTTGGGATATTTTATATAATTTGATTCAGTTTCACTTTGGGCTGAAAGAGAGAACTTCACACACCTCTATTAACCCTTATGAAAACTGGCTCTAATAAGAGTGCTAAAACCATTCAAACATTACAACAGCTTACGATACTATGTATAGGAAAATTTTGTTGAGCTTCATGTTTAAAGAAAAGGTGATGAGGTTGAGGCAGTGGTGCAAGCATATACAATTATTTGTGCCTGCTTAAAGACAAATGGAAGAGAAATGGGGTTGTGTTTGTAGTGAGGATTGAGTGGGAAGTAGAAGTGGAAATAATGAGTGACATATTAAATGAAAATGGTAATTACAGAGAAAGGAAAGCAGCTTGAAGTACTCCAGCAAGCTGGATACAATTTGGAGGAGAAAGAGAAATTTGAAGAACTGAAATGATACCTGTGTAAGGAAAGGCAAGTGGTGATAGGGGACTTAAATGCCAAAGTGAGGAAGGAAACAAGAGCAGGGTGTCTACTGGGTCAAGAAAGTCACGAATTTTTAATATTTTGGTCATAAAGTCGCACAAATATTTTTAATTTGAATTTCCCGCACATTGTAACAACGTGAACGCTTCAAAGCTAGCGCTATCCACTACACGTGATGCCACGCGGCGTTCACCATCTTGTGTTAAATTTTAATGTGGCATGCTACTTGTCTCGTGGGGTGTGTGTGAGTGTATTATGCCTTGTGTGTGTCTACAAATATTGATTTTCGAGTGAATGAATTGGAATTCAGGTTTTGTAGATCTGGATCAAGATGTCAGCGGCAATTATCAATTTTTTATACTTTCAGTGATCCGACTGCAATTTGAAGGTGATGTAAAATGTATATTATAATTTCAAATTAACTTTGGCAGCAAATAGCAATCGTTTTCGCAGTGAGATATGGGGTATTTTTTTATAAAATATAAAATAATACTATTATTGTTAATATTTTATCCTTGATGTAATTCAGTTAATTTTAAAGACCATTCATTCAAAACAGTTGAATTTTACCAATTTTTAAAATGATTTTTGTTGTCTTATGGGCACATAAAATATTAGGCCTAAATTATTTTTTAATCATGTGTTGCAAAAAAAAATCCATAATTTTTTTGGGGGGCATTCAAAGATTATATGTGTTGAAGTTTAGGCTAATCTGTTAAAAGATGCCTGGTAAATGTTCGTTCAAAGAGTTTTGGCTGACTGTTGAAGAAAATAAATACTCACAGAGGTTCATGTATTTCCAGTGATCTTTTCTCAATCATGTTTTCTGACAGTGTAATTAATAGCACAGAAGTTTAAAATGGAAAAAGACAAATTTGGCTATTTGACAAACTTTGGTCTTGGCCCCTCCTTCCAAGAAAAACTCTCGGCAGAGTTAAAGAAGACTGCATTTTTTGCAGTTTCACTTGACGAAAGTCTCAATAGAATTGCCCAAAAAGGACAAATGGACATCATTGTCTGTTATTGGAACTCAAGTTTAAATATGGTTTCGACCCGTTACTTGAACTCTGTGTTTTTAGGGCATTCTACTGCAGCTGACCTCCTTGATGCCTTTATGTCAGGTATGTCTGAATTAGGACTGCCTATACAGAATGTTCTACATATTGCTGTTGATGGACCCAATGTAAATTTAAAATTCCTTAAGGCCTTCAATCAAATGATAGGGAAAAATTTAGATAACCCTGAAGACAAGAAACCTATTGATGTTGGCACATGCTCTTCATACAGTTCATGGGGCTTATAAGACAGCTCATAATAAATGTGAATGGCAAGTTCATAATTTTCTGTGTTTGTTGTATTATCGATTTAAAGATTTTCCATCTCAAAAATCCAATTACATCCTCTCAAGTAGATCAGATCTCTTTCTACTTAAAATTTGTTCCATCAGATGGGTGAAAAACTCAAAATCAATTGAAAGAGCTTTGAAAATGATTCCGCGTTTAAAGAAATATGTTGGCTTTTGTGTGTTCCAAACCACCTGAAACAGAGAATTTTGGTGTTGTACGAGACTTCCTAAAATATAACCTTCTTGAAGCAAAACTCTTTTTAATGCAGTCAGTAGCAGGATAAGTGGAACCATATCTTACAACATTTCAAAATGACAATTCAATGTTGCCCTTTGTACATGCCGAACTTTATTCGATGGCACGTAGCATTGCTGCTCGCGTCCTTAAGGCAATGTGAAAAACTCAGGACAGCGCTTGGCAATTGATGTCAAAAATGAAAATCTATTGAGCTTTTCGGATGTAGACATAGGATTTGGTGCGAAGAAATTTTGTAAAAATGTGAAAGAACTTTATGAACAACTCTTTAGAAAAGATTGCAGACACTTCTCAGTGGACATGTTTCAAAAACTGACTGGGCCTAGGTCTCCATTACGAAAGTGCATGGTGAAAGGTGCTTCATGCCTTTCACCAGCAGTAATGACTAGTGGCACTCTTAAGAGTACAACGGGTTAGCATAGTACTCGAACAACTCACTTCAAACAACCACATTACATACATTGAAGCTAAAGATATAAGAAAAAACTACCTTGAAATCTGTGAGCAGTTTTCTCTTCAACATATTCATTAATGCAAAAGCTTTCAAGGCATTGCTGTCATTTTGCATGATGATATTTACAATGTTCCATGGAAACAGTGCTGTTGAAAGAGGTCTTTCAGTAAACAAGGAGTGTTTGGTTGAAAATATGAACGAGCGTTCTCTAATCTCCCAATGCAGCATATATTCAATGGTTCAGTCGGTAGGTGGCATAAAGAATGTGGAATTTACAAGTAGGATGCTGCATGCAGCTAGGCGAGCAAGTTCCAAAAGATGGAAGCAATTGAAGAAATGAAGAAGAAAGAATGTGAAGGAGCTAACAGATCAAAAAAACATTGGAAACTGTAAATAAACTTGAGGCAAAGGAAAGAAAACTTCTACAACAGGCTGAAGAAGAGGCTTCAGCGCTTCAAACTGAAATCAACTTGAAGAAGAAACAACTGAGGCAGATGTAAATCCTGCATGTTGTGATTTTGTGTACAAACTAAATATTAGGTGACAAATTTGAACAATATTAGAGTTTTATGTTTGTTGAGAGACTTCAGCTTCTGTGAGCTTCAAACATCATTAATTACAAGTAAGTTTTCTTGTTGCTATAGTTATTACTTGTGTTTGTTTTGTTATCACAATATCTAGGTCCAATGTACAATATAATGTTCAACTGTTTACCGAAGGTTGTTGTTTTTTTGCACCGTGCCTTACTGCCCGTTTGGGCTATACACCCCCGAAGGAATTTTGTGGTCAAAAAAGGTCATCAAAAATTCACGAATTTTTGTTCCTCTGAGTAGACACCCTGAAGAGGTTTTGAAAACATACTAGGAGCTTATGGATGGGGAGTAAGAAACAAAGAAGGAAAGATACTCCTAGATTTGTGCACAAGAAATGGACTGAAGGTCAGTAACAGTTGGTTAGTGGGGATACAGGTGAGATAACATGCTACACCTGGAATGGTGAGCAAAAATCCCTAATATACTATTTCTTATTAAATAGGGAAGCAAAGGTGTGCACAGTGAACATTAAGGTCCTGCCTAGTGTGTCTTTGGATGGGACCACAGATTATTAGTTGCCTGCATGAAAGTCTGGAGGAGGGGGTGCCAGGTAGAGAAGCGGGAAAAGAGGCTAAGGATATGGAGGCTCAGCCAAGAGGAGGAATGAACTTTCAAGCTATAATAAAAGGCGCATCAAAAGATGATATAAAAGGAGGAGAAAAGGAATGTTTAAGGTTCAAAAAGTGCATGGTGGGAGGGAAAGAAGAGAAATGCGGAAGAACGAACGGAAAGAGAAGGTGGAAGGAAACTCCATGGTGGAAAGAAAAGGTAAGGATAGCGGTAAATGGTAATAACAGAGCATTTAGAGAATGGTTCACAAAAATAACAAATGAGAGTGAGGCTAAGTATAGGGAGGAAAAGAGAAATGCAAAGAATATTATAAGAAAAGGGAGAAAAACATGGATGGAAGAGTTGACAAAAGCGCTACAGACTATTGTATAAGGGAGCAAGAAAGTATTGTTTATTCACATGAGCCAAAGGTGGAGGGAAAATAGGAAAGAGGTCCAAATGATGGATGAAAAAGGAAGGATAATGGAAAGGAACGAGGAGGTAAAGAAGCTGTGGAAATTATATTTTGAGTGATTGTTGAAGCAGGAGGGGTAAGGATTGGTACGGGAGGGAGATGAAGAAGAAGAAAAATGGATAAAGAGATGGAGGAGAAAGTAGATGTAATCTGGATGGAGGTAGAAGAGGCCTTGTAAAGAACGAGGAAGGGAAATACACCAGGAGTGGATTAACTCACAGTGGAAATGATAGTGGCAGCAGGAAAAATGGGTCTACATTGGTGGTATAGAGTAGTGAGGGCAGTGTGTAGGGAGGAGAAAGTGTCACAGGATTGGACAAAAGGTATTATAATATCAATGTTCAAGAAGTGTCTGTGGAATAGTTCCCCTTTCGGATAAAATACTCATGGCACCAGCCGGGAATTGAACCAGGGACCTTTATGTTTGTAACCAGGTTTACTGACCACTAAGTGTTATTTAGTAGGTATTGATAATATCTATCAAAATTGACACTGCAGATAACATTACTTGGTGTATGAATATATTAAAATTGTTTTAGTTGCTCCAGTAACTACCAGCTACTGTTTTTCCTACCAAAATCAGGGTACATATTAGCTCTAGCGTGATTAACTATGAACTGCAGGGTAGAGGAGGGGGGATGCCAATATTCAAATTTCAGCTTGATGCACTGAAGTTGGCTTTCTCTATGTAAATGTTAATACATTTCTTTAAAATCTCCACTCTTATCATAGCATGGTCTTAGATTATTTAATGAAACTTGCATAATGAAAAACATACATATTTAACAAAATCCGACCTTTAATATATTGGACTTACTTTCACAACAAAGTAGAGGGGCAAAGCCCATAACGTGTAAATTACTACATATGGAAGTATTCGTTCTTTTCTACACATCCTACAAACTTAACAAATACCTTAGCTCGTAATAAAAAATACACGAGTTGAATACCTAAAAAAAATTACAAACAAAAATTTAGGCCTATATTATCAGCAGATAAAAAATACATATTTATATTACAATCAAATACACACCATACATTCCAAATAATTTGATTAAAATGCACAAGGAAATGTTGAGCACCGTAAATAACAATGACTATATTAAAAACAATGTAATGTTGCACTTACGACATTTAAGGTGAGGACACAAAGACTCGTAGCTTTATGCAAACAAAACTAATGTTCCTTGAGGGTCTGTTAATACTTGCCATTACCGTAACCTGACTAGAAAGTTGGTCAAGATTTTTCTTAACCAGCTAATATTTTATCAAACGCTTTAAAGTGGTTTCAATGGCACCTGAAAACAAAATAAAACAAGCAGTTCACAACTTTCGTACAACCTGCACTTTTGTATATGTTATGCGACATTTGGGTAACCGCCTCAAACCTTGATGACTGAGCCATCGAAGTCGGTTGCCAGAGCACAGGCACAATATGGAAAGTCTGAAAACTGTTTATTGAGAGTGTGACAATGTATATAGAAATAATTTTGCACCTTAGAATAGTTAACTAGCATGTAAGGATGTCTTGTACATATATTATAAATAAGATAACTTAGAATTAAGAATGATATGATCGAACAACCCACTTAATTAAGATGACAAAGATTGTTTGTATTTTGGTTTCCCATTTGGGGATGTCAAAAACAAAGTATCCATCCAACCTCCAATTTTGTATTTGCAAGTCAAGTTATTGCTTCACCCTCTAACTCTCCCCCCCCCCTCTCTCTCTCTCTCTCTCATTCCCTCTATAGCTCTTCTTCCCCCCCCCACTCAGCCCCTGCAAAAAATTAGGGCAGCTCTCCCTCCCTCTCCTCTCAGCACCCATGAAACATTCAGGCAGCTCCCCCCCTCCTCCTCACATCTATTGTTCAACTCTCCTTACTCCTTCTGTAACCCCGTAAATGGACCCCCATCACATGGAAGTTCCGATGCAACAAGGGAGGAAAGGAAGCCAGACAACTATGCACCGCTAATTACACCAACTTCAGAGACTTCTAGAGTCTCCAGAACAAGGTCACCCACAGCCTAACACCCTGCTCTCTCAACCCTCCTCTAAGTGTTCCACCCAGGCCATCCTTCGCTTACAACCCACAACCGTTCCCCGCATTCCCCCGACCCTACCTGGAGGTAGACTATCTCAAGAAGGACCCACACAGAACCCACAACCAGTTCCTCCACGACTCCAAGCTGCAAGCCAAATCACTGGCCTTGGGGTTAGACACTTCTCCCCCCTCCCCCTTCTCTATCTCTAACCAAACCATTGTGCCTCCATTTGTCGCGATACCAATCTCATCTACAAGAAACCCCTTCCGCAAGTTGTATCGCCCCCCCCCCCTTCCCCTTCCGCGTTTTCACTGCCAGATGGCACCTCTCCCCTTCTACTCCCTATGCCCACTCATCCAGTCAAGAGGAGCCTAAAAACCCTACCTACACAAGTCCAAGTTGAAACCATAACCAAAGACGATGAGAGACCAAATGGTGCCCAACATAGGGCCAGCCTAAACAAACAATGAGCAACATACATTATAAATTAACACACCTTCCCCTACTTTTACATGCCAAAATTAAGCTTTCATATAAGAATTTCTGAACAAACATTTCCCCGTATAGTCACACAAACTGTCAGCCAACATTTTAAAAGCATCAATGGAGGTACTTTCAATCTATTCTTCAATGTAAATAAACTAAAATTTGAAGTTCATAAATTACTTTAGAAACTAAATTTTTATTCTTTATATTCAAGATTTTCTATATTTTTAATTGTATTACACTCATAAGTAAAAAATTAACTCTTAATATAATTAAATTAATTAAGGGTGTACGAGTAGACATTTTTCACTTCAAGACGAGTATGAGTAAAAAACATCAATTTTTAATAACATAGAACATATATTTTTGAATTAAAAATTGAATTTCTATAATAGATCCATGCATAAGTCATTAACATACATTTTTAAGAACATTAATATTTTATTCAATAAGTTATGATCCTACAAATTTTATATAGATATATAAGCTAGATGTATTTCTATAGTCATTTAAAAGGAAAAATTGAGAAATTGTTTGCTTTCGAGAATTTTATCAAAACTTAATTAGGTCAAGTCAAAAATTCAGAGAAAATTTATAGTACTCAACATTTTTGAGTCCTCTCACAGCATTATTCGTATTTTTCAGCTCTCTGGTAACCAACTCCCCCTATTACATGTAACTGTATTGTTTGACTTTTGTAAAAGTTTTCGGGAAGGTGTTATGTACGAAAGTAGTGAAGTGCCTGTAGTGAGCTCCAAATTATTCATTCAATATCTGCTACTAAGCACACAAGACTACATTTCAATCCGACCTAGATCCAAATTATTAACACTCAGAGGTGAATGGTCAGTGTCTGCTTCTAGTGCACTCTGGATAATGGCTAAAATATTTTTAGTAAGAATGGACTCTTTGTATACTCAAAATTGATTTTCGAGTTTCAAGAATTTGAAAAAATTTCAGATTCAAGATGTAAAAAAATATGTGTATATTTAATTCAAATTTTGAATTTGATTCTTTTTAGATCTATTGTGATGCTTACCATTGTTTTGTCCAACATAATTATGGGGCAAATATAACAACCAGAACCCTGACCATTAATTTACCACTTACTGAATATGACTTTACATTAAATCAAACCAACAACAACAAAAATTACTACATCATGATTTTGATTTCCAATGGCAACTAAAGAATTAAAATGAACAAAATCAGAATTTTAAAAAAATCCAATGTAGAAATACTTTTATGTTTGTCATGTTTTCTAGGATCCAGATTATGATTTTAGAAAAAAATGAATTCAACTCATCTTCAAGTTTTATTTCTGTGTTTGTCAATCTGATTAGCACCCTCGCATTTAAAATTATGCCAGATTCACAAGTGATGTGCCCTTACCTTTATGTATGATATGCTCATATTATTGGTAGTAATTACCGGGGAAATCGAGTTGTGTCCAGAAAATTGTGTTGGACTCAATAGGAGCCTAAGGTAGATAATGAGTTGTGTCCTGTGGCCACCAGAATTTCCCAAGGGTGGGGTCTTGAATTGTGTCTCGCTTATATAACTCTATTACTAGAACCATAAAGTCAGTTAGTTGTTTACAATAATAGTATGGCAAACATTCAATCTTTATTTGAATTCTGTAAGCTGTTCGCTCGTTAGGTTATGTTGACTCATATTAAGTTGTTGTATGTAACATTTGACTGTAGAATTGATTGAATTATACTTTTATATATAATTCTGAACAAATTTTTGTTTTTACTTCCAATATTATTTTATTTCTTAGATTTCACCCTTCGGCATAATGCAGGTGGCAGGAAAATTTATCTGTTCCAGCCTTAAGTCGCAACTCAGGTGGTAGTAAAATTTTATTTGTATCCTCTTCGGGACACAACTCATTCAAGAAATACAATTTGGGAAGCAACTCGATACAGGCTGTAATTACATTTAAACTACCAAGAAATTTGTAGTGGTTTTACCATTAATTTACTATCAGTTCTCATTCCTTACACAATATATGAATGAGACTTTACCTAATAATTACATTAAAATAATTAGTAGCATGTCCACATTTAAAATGCTAAGAGCAATTAAGTTGATTTTCAATTGTGCACAACTTTGAGTAATGGACAAGCATGTCAAGAGACTGTAATCAAAGATTAAGTTTGACTCATGTATGGAATACCCACAAGCAAAAGGGTTTGGCAAATTCAAAATATCAATTACTTGATTTTGATACAATCTTGAGGTAAACCAAATATATGTGCCATAAAGCACGCTAATACTTTTTTAATCTTTATCGATAGTTGAGGATAAATTTGGGGACTATCATACCATCTTTATTGCACCATTGAAAAAACTGGACCTTTTTATAAACTAAATTTTTTTCTAAAAACAATACGAATTTTATGTGGAAATCAGGACAGTCCCATACAAAAATATATCTGGCAACTAAATTTCACCACTTCAAATGGACAAACCATACATTAAAGATTGTAATAATAAAGTGCATTTGTATTTAATAAATGACACAAACCGATTTGAGGATTTGAAAAAATTTTAAATTCAAAATTCAAGAATATTTATAAACAAATGGTTTTCAAATTTTGAACCTGAATTTATTTTAAGAGCTGCTTGCTGCTTACTTGTGGCTTAGTCTAAATAATTATAGAACAAAACTAAAACCAAACTCCAGATCATTAATTTACCACTTAACTGAATGTGAATTCACAATGTAACAAAATGTCATCATTTAATTACTATTTCGATTTTCTACAGCAATGAAATAATTAATATGAACTAACGATATATCAAAGTTAAAGAAAAAAAAATAACACATCAATGTTAGAAGGTTAATTCATGATTATGAGTATCATGTTTTCTAAGATTCATATTTAAGAAAAGGTGGATTCGACGCATCTTTAGTAAAAATAGTTATTTTTGAAGCATTTAGTAAAATATTATATTTGTATTATTTTTAATTTGTTACATTTAGAAAAAGGTAGCCTACAATATGGCTTTTACAATGAAAAGTTTATTTCTGTCAAATATGGAATAAAAATGTTAAAACATATAACTAAGCTTAGGTACAAGTACTTTCATTTTATTATGAAAAGGGATTATTCAAGTCAAATTCTTAGTTAAATTAACAATAACACTGTTAATAGAAGTGAGCCAGTTGTTTTGAATGTTAATTATGTATTTATCAATGAGTTTTCTGTGTATGATTTTAGGTTCAATGTAATTTTTGAAACATTATTAATGTTAGATCTTTCACTTTCGTTTGAGAGAAATGACAAATTAATGAGATATTATCAATAAAAAGTCAGAATTAAACTTTTTTTTGCTTCATGTTGTCAACCATACAAGCTTTACCTAGCATACAAATATTTTTCTTTAGAGTATTTAATGTGCACTTTCTGAAATGACTGAATATATCAGCACATGACTAATTAACTAAGAGACAGCACCCACTCCCAAGGCCATTAATTTATCAACATTTCACCAATAATACATTTGGCAATGCTGGGAATCTAACCAAGAACACTTAACACAAAAGGTAGATGTGCTTCTGAATTAAGGTATCAGTGCATATAATGAATATAATTGTTTCACTAGTAACAAAGAATGTAATTTGATTCATGATATTGTATTTATTTTGTTTAGGAACAAATGTGTGGTAGAAACGATTTCCTAAACCTGATAATGAAATATTATTAAATTAATATTATAATTAGCTTTATTGCAACCACCCAAATATTAGCCATGCTCTTGATATTTTGCAAAACATACAATCCTAATTGGTGAGGAAGTGAAAAAAACAGTAGAATATGACAACATGAGATATTTCTATGAAGGATTCAAGATAATTTAAAATATGGGAGTGGATTTTTGTTTTCTTTCAAATAATAAATCCAAGTTCTTTTTTGGGATATTATGATGCTTACTAGTGGCTTAAATTAACATAAATATAAAGCAAATCTAACAACCAATAATTCATCACTTAATTGAATATGAATTCACACTATAGAAAAATGTCATTATTTAGTTAGAACTTTTATTTCATATAGCAGTTAAAGAATTAATCCAAACATAATCAGAATTGAAGAAAAATTAATATCATCGTTAGAATATTTTATTTTTTATTTGTGTCTAGAACCATACATTTAAGCCATTTAAATATTTATTAAGTTCCAGAAAGGGAAATTAGGTGAAAAGAGGATTTCCTTTAGGAGATAAAGAAAGGGAAACAAGTAATACAAATTAATCATAATAGGTCTTTACATAGCCCCAGAAGACTATATTAAATATCTGGTTACCACCACTTCAATTTTGAAAAGATGTCTATGATCACCCACATTGGTGGTCTATCATGTCACTCTAACACTAGACGGGATTGGCGATGATGGGGAGATTAAAGCTCATGTTGGGTATACTGAAGGTGATTTTTACTAATTATCTTCACACTATTCTTCCATGAAAATGTGAATACATTTCCTAAAAAAAATTACGTTTATCTTATTCATTCCTACTCCATTAATGTAAAATACGAGGATTGCCCAAATGGGTACTAAAACTTGGTGCACAAAAAAGAAAAGCTTCTGTGTATTATTTTGGCGTGTGGCATATGAGCAGATCATAATAAAATAGTCCCTAATGACTTGAGATGCGTCAAATTTTGGGCTGAGCTGATCAGCTATTTTGCCAATCGTGTGGTTTATTTTATTTTAAATATTACTGAGATAAATGAAGTAGTGATTTTTTTCCTCAAGTTTTCTTATGTGTCATTTTTAGTTTGTTCAATAAAGTAGGCTTGCTTATACAAGTTTAAATGAACACTTTATAGAGTTAATCTTTAAACATAATTCGCTTTATAATTGCTTCAACCAGATTTTAAAGGTGATAGGTTTGTGTAAAAGTAATTCCATTTTTTGGATAATTAATTTTAAAATCCTTTTTCAAGTACACCAACCGAAAATAAATGCAAGTGTTGAACTAAGGATAAATGTTGTATTCATGATGTAGTTTTGAAACCTCCGATAATTCTTTAGTTTTAACTTCTCTTGAATCCTCACCAGTTATAGCTTCTGCTTGAATATTCCCCAGTTTTAGCTTCCCTTAAATCTTCCCCAGTTTTAACATCCCTTGAATTGTCCTCATATTTATTTTCTCTTGAATCTTCCTTAGTTTTAATTTCCCTTGAATCTTCCCCAGTTTTAGATTCCTTGGAATTTTCCTCACATGCTTCTGACATCTGTTTGCCAGTTGACCTCGCAAATATATTCCTAACCTTCAACCTACTCACAACCACTATTATAATTCTACTATCTCAATTGATATTTCTACTCTCAAAATTACTCTCACCCCTCCTCCTTTCATACTCCCTTGTTAAATAAACAAGTAAATGTTTAAGAGTAAACTAACAGACAACCCCACTCTCATCCTAGAAACAAAACAAAGGACAAGACTGTCTGCAGGAGCTTTAAAATGATGAGTTATTGGTACCTGACATGTGCAGGGCTAATATAATGCTCAAAATGTCTGTGTTAAGAACCAGTGAATCAAATGGTGATCATCAGCTTAACCTTGTGGCATTATCAGTACACCTTTTACTGAATACAAATCTCAAATCCAAATATTTATTTTAACTATACATTCCAAATCTCAAATAAATCTTAGAAAACATTATTAGTATAAAGGGTTAACTTTCCCACATTTGTATGACATGTAATTCTACAATTATGATTATTTTCCCATCAAGTGGTAAATTAATGATCTGGGGTGGGGTATAGTTCTTAGAATTGTCATATGAGGTAGACATACTTTATAACCATTACGGTTCCTAGCTTATGGCCTGGGTCAGTTTGTTATTCAAACCATATAATTTCCACTACCGGCTGGCTAGGCCTGTCGTAGCTTCATATGTGCTATAACCTAACTTAACATTAGGACAGGCACAACATCCAGTTTCTTGCCGTTAATTTATCAAAGGTGAAAAGGTAAACCCATATTTTCATCGATGATAAATTTTCGACCATGCCGGGAATCGAACTTGCGACCCTTAACTCAGTAGGCAAACACTCTACCGAATGATATAAGGTGTCGGAATGTAGTAAATACTATCAATAAAATTCAAAATTTAAGCTATTTTTTTCCTATTTCAAACCCAAATTTTTTCAAATCCTTAAATTTTGAATATCCTTTAGGGTTCTAAGTTTCAAAGTGTGTCAATTGTCTAAAGACTTGATTAAGTTTTTTTAGACATCCTATGGTAGCCAGAAGAACAGTTATCCAAGAAATAAATCCAGTGCATCTCGACTGAACCCGCAAGGTATCCACAACTATCCCTACACCTTCCCAGAGCCAACCTGCGCCATAATTCGCCTCCCTTTGATGGCCTTGAGCCGCTGGTTACAATAAATTCGTAGAAACACCGCTACAAACACAATGATGACGCCTGCTATGCCCATCGCTGAGATGTAATGGTGATAGATCAAGCATGACAGCAGAATCGCCAACAGCTGAACAACAAAGAAAAGCTTGTGAGTGACAATTAGATATAATGTGCTCAACTTTTACACCAAAACATGCACTAATGGCTGCATGGTCTCAGAATCTAGACTAATTTAGTGAAGGTCTGCCATTTGTGGGGAGTTCAGGGTTCAAATCTTAGCAAGATGTATTGAGGGTTGGTCTACCCAATGAATAATGCTAAATTTAACCTCAGAATAACCAAACCTGCACCAGTGACTGCGTGGTTTGAGGAGACTTGGGTTACAAAAGATTATTATTGGCACAGGCATAAGGACGAATACACACCAGGACAATACAATATATATCGTAAGGTCGTAAGCGATACACAATAATTTTCTTATAAGATAGGTATTGCTTGTGCGCATTCAAGCTGTATGGAAGTAGTAAAACAGGTACACACCAGTACGGTGGTGACATCTATCGTGTGTATTAAAGCAACACATTCTGCTAGTCTCTTTGCTCAGTATCGTACAATCATTCAAGGCGATGACATGTATAGGTAAGCTAAGTTAAAGGAATATTCTTGATTTCTTTAATTAATATGGTGGAGGAACACCCCTGTTTATGGAACTATACACTTAAATAAAACAGTGAAAACTGACATGACAAGTTCGGTCTAGAAGACTCATTCTATAAAATTCTTTACATTTTCTTTCGTGATGAGATAGTGCTATTCGGCACTCTGTCACACATTAATTAAATTATACGAATGCACCCAATACTTCCTTCTCTTCATTTTTCTGTTCTTCAAATATCAATACATCACAGGAATGCCATCTTCACTCAAAAATCGTGATTACAACTGATAAACTGACTAAAATATGTCTCCTTCCTAAAGATAATCTTGCTTTGATGTGCAGCAAAATTATCTTAAGATAAAAGTCGCACCTCACAATGATTGTAAGATATAAATAATGTATAAAAATGAGGTGGCCCAATGACTAAATAATTTTATAGTAAAGGAAATTGATAGGACTAAAGAAAAAGGAAAAATAAACTACTAAGAGTAAATTTGCTGAAGAAAGCCCACCTAGGGAAAGAGGAAAAATGTGAATTCAAAATGGAGTAATCCAGTGTTTGTGTTAGCTGTACTCTATTCTTTATGTTTGATAAAGGCAACAATGCCAAAATATTATTCTATTTGTGTTAAAATGTGTGTGTGACTACTTCTACTATAGAAGACAGAAGGAAAGAAGAAGATGTCACCTTTGTGCATTGGATTCTTCCCACATTTTTCCTCTTTCCCTAGGTGGGCTTTCTTCATCAAATTTACTCTTAGTAGTTTATTTTTCCTTTTTCTTTAGTCCTATCAATTTCCTTTACTATAAGATATAAATAATATTGTCCTAGTGTGCATCCCACCTTAGAGTTCAAATCCTGACTGGGTCCAATGGAGGAGATGATTTTTAACATATAATTTATCAGTGTGGTTTTCCAATCATTCTCATGCAAATGTAAGTGCAGATACTCTACCAAATACTCTTCTTGTTCTGATCCCTTGGATAAAGCCATTGTTAAAATAAATTATACATGACTATTCATTTGTATTAATAACTTTGACCCTGGACATCAAGTAGGAAATCTAAATTATTTTGAGGCAATTCTAGGTTTGTGCAGAAAGTCTACCTAAGGTGGATTTATCATTGTCTAAAGCCCAACAGCCTTTTGAAAAACTCAATCAAGTCTCGAGGCTCATGTGCCAATTCTCACCTGTCTGATAGTCATTATGATGACAAAAACGACCGGTCCGAAGGTGGCAATGGTGTAGAAGATGAACAGCTGCCCACAGGCAGAGCAGAGGGAGAGGATGACACAATCCAGCATAAACTTGGGGAACTGAAACAAACCAGCGTCAAGGAATCCTACTGAACACGGTGTTAACAAGAAGATCAATATAGTTTGGGATAAAAAAAAGCTTTGAAAAATCAAAGCCAAAGCTAGAAATCCATTCATTTCTGAGACACCCACAACTTTGTTTGTGTCTTTAAAAACATTCTGAAGCAATCTTAGAACTTCAACTAATGTCAAACGTTAGAAAAATCTAAGACAAATAAAAATATCTCTATTTTTGTGCCATTTTAAACTGTTTGTCAAATTTTGTTTATAGCATATATAGCCCTGGAATTAGCGTGCTATTTTCAAAATACAGATCCAACTGCACATTAAAAATATACTATTTATTTATGGATCACCATTTGAAAAAAACAATCAACAAATGTAAAGATTAAAAAATATTTTGACAAAATACTCATGCTTGATTTATGCGAAATCATTAAAACACAAAGCTTATGTTGAGTACATTTAATATGTTCTGGTTATAAAGTGAAATAAAAAACTACTTATAATGGTTACAAAGAAAAATTACCAAATTCTGAATGATCCTGTTTTATTTCAATGCCAAACCTTAAATTTTCTGGGATCTAAGCGATATAACTTGAAATATAATAAATGGTGATATTAAGATTGATTCTCGATTATTTTTTTATATTCGTATTAATCGAAGGTATCAAGGAATCTAATCTAACAACTCTAATCAATTTATTAAGTTTTGATAATAATTTTTATATATTTTAATATACCTGGCTGAAATAATAAATTAAACAAAGGAAAGCTATAGTCCAGTACAGAGGTGTGTTAAGGTAGAAAAATGAAATATCAAGCTGAAAATTTGTGAACTTGTGTAACTGGAATTATGGAATAATAATTCTTTAAGTCCTAAAAAATCCCGGTTGGGCTGGATCCACAACGGCGGAAAATAGGCCGCCATATTGGATTTTTATTTTTTTGAGTCTAGTGGCTAAGCAAAACATAATAGAAAGATAAAACTTGCATAAAAACACTAATTACATCATTGATTACACAAAATAATGTATATTTTGTGTCCATGACACATTTTTATCATACTGTACAAGCTGCTTACTATTGCATGGTACTGAGAAGAAGAAATACATGTTTTTTAAGAAACTGTCTTTTATTATTAAGAGAGATGGTACTCAAAAAATGTTTAAAGCAAAAGTTGTGGAGGGATAAAAATTACATAGAAATCATCCTTAGTACATTTGTATAGTTGGACACGATAACCATAAATGGATACAGCAATATGGAACAATACCACGTGTGCAAGGAAGCCTTATAAAACGTGGCTTATTTCTAGCACTCGATTTGGTTGGTACTCAGTGAACACGTGTAAGTATGACTGCGTGACTTAGTCAGGTGTTGCACTTTTGTTTTCTGTATATTACAATCAGTTTTCCACTAGTTGTTTGGGTGTTCAGATTGTCGCACATATTAATAAATCGATGTGCATTTTTATGTTGAATAGGTTACAATGGAATGTGAATTGTGTGTTATTTGCAAGAGTAAATTCAAAGAGGGTGAGAAGTCTAATGAGGTGAAAGCTGACCTAAAAGATCTTAGGAGAATTATTGTGCTACAAAAAGATGGAGTTTATAATCTACTTGTAAGGAAAGAATCTGTGAAGCTGCATAGTAAATGTAGAAAGGATTACACTCAAAGGGTGAAAAACACATACCAGGATGAAAAGTCTGGCCAGTATTTTAGAAGAGTGGATTCAAGATTTAATTTTGAGACAGTTTTTTATTTTTGTGGGGAGCTCATGGTTGTTGATAAGAAGCATCCCAAATGAAAACAAGTGGTCAGAGAGGCAACGACTTTGGAGTTAAAGAAAAACTTTGCAATGTTGTGCGCAAAATGAGCTGATTATTGGGGACAAATTGTTCTTTCAATAATAACTCTGTAATAAATCTAGTTGTTGCAGGGTTACGATATCACCGTGATTGTTATCCTCTTTTTAGTAGGCTTGGATCTGTAACCTTATATACCAGAGGTGGTAAACCAACACTTATTATTTATTTATGTATTTATGGGAGACCAACAGGGTTAACCAAACAACTCCTAAATAGGTGATCACAATAGTACAATTGAATAAATAATGAAAAATAATACAAGATGGCCTTATATGAGAAACATTAAATACACCATGAGGGGAAAAAACCAAGAAAAATATATAACCAAGTAAAACAGCAAGCAAAACAGTATTATAAAGTAAATTGAATAATGGCAAACTGTAATGAAGCTCGCAACCTTTTTGCCATGTACAGTAATATTATTAGGCTATATGAAAAAGTATTAGTAAAATTATTTAGAATTATATAAAGACCAGAGGCTTAGAATAATCACAAAGATAGACATAGAATATACAGTGATACAAAATAATACCCACAAAAATACATTATTATACTGTGAATATTTTCAATCTTTATGGTTGATACTGACAGAGATACCCTATAAAATAGTAAGCTACATAATAATACACACAGAAGCACTAGATGGTGCTTGTGAGATCATTGAGGGTTCAAGGAGGATTAACCCATGGGTGTGGTGTGACAGCTCCCTCCTTGTCTCGCTGGGTGAATTCAATGACTGCATGTATGCAAGTGACAGAAGCAATAGAATCATTTTGTGACTTTTCCCGGTAAATTATGATCAACACGTGGATCTGAGAGAGTTGCGATAATACAGATAGAAATATATTTATGAAATGGCTAAGGGAGCATTCTCCATTTGAAGGCCCTCCCAGAGTCCTTGTTTCATTGAGCAACGGTGTAATAGGGGAACCATCTGTGAACTGTGATGTGGCTGTGAATATAGGCACTGTCTCAATGAAATCTATCATTGGAGAATTATACACACAGGCTCACCTTCAGCGCAAAAACAAAGTAAAGAATCTAGCAGCCATGAAAAGAACTGTAAAGATAGATAGCGGTAGTTGTGGTAGTTAATCCCAATCAGTTTTTCCACTGTATTATTTGTGTTGGGATAACGGAAGAGGAACTTGGGCTATGCTTAAACTATGAACTTTATCATCCTCCTGCTCTTTTCAATGATCTAACTATTCGAAAAGGAACTAAGTCTTCTCTTGCTGCTATGCTAAAGAATAGTTGCCCTTTGAGTGAAAGCTGACCACAAAGTCCTATTTACATTATAGGTGGTGGGGATTTGCTTCACAGAGTATCTTGGCCAAAATTAGCTACTTTCTCTCAGATTTGTTGCCACCACGTTGATTTTGTAATTAAGGACTATGGAACTAGTAGTAATATTATATTCGATGGGTACATATCTGGACCCAGTACTAAAGACATTGAACATATGAGACGGGCAAAGAACACATAAGTGGAGATTGCTTTGAGTCCTACAACGATAGCAGCTACATCACAACAAAAGTTCCTTTCAAATTCCTTAAACAAGTTGAGATTCATAGGTCTTCTTTCTGCTGAGCTAAGAGCCGCCAGCAATAAAGTATTTCAAGCTCCCGCTGAGGCAGACACCATGACCGTAAACAGAGCTGTCAATCTATCACGCGAGGGCCTACGATTATTTGCAGTTGTGTTACTAATTGCTCTTCTATTTTATACAACACCTCAAATGTCGGCTTGCTTGTTCCAGGTTCACAAACGCGCCAAAGAAAAATATTCAGTAGTCAGAATCTTCAGCAGACTCTACAAGATATCATTGGAAATATTATATTTCTCTCAGAAATAACATCATGTGATACAACCTCTTCAGTGTTCATGAAAGAAAATCGGACTACTTTCAATCTTTTGAGGAAGGAGGTAGAGCTCGAAGAATAATTGCTTATTTTCAATGAAAGAACAGCCTCTATGGTCATTATTGCTTTGGACAGAGAACATTTTACTTTTCATAAGTATGGTTGTTAAAGTCAACAATGGCCTGGACAAGATAAGATATAAACTTTACGTTGGCACAAAAGCGCCAAGTTTGACCTGTCAATCCTACTACCAACATCTGCTGCAGAAAGACAGCAAACACAGCCTGTGAGCTTTCCACCAAGTTTAGACATGGCTTGGCGTGGCTCTCCTGCCAACTACATTGGGTTGAGAAAATAAAGTTGGCTAACTTTTACCAGTACCAACCACATTACCACCTGCCCCAGAGTGTCTGCTTCGACTTATATTTTGTAATTGCAAATCCAATTGTGACTGTAATTGTGAATGTCGTCATGATGGTCTCCCCTGCACCGGTATTTGTGGCGTTTGTGGTGGAGAAGTGTGTAGCAACTGTAAAAATACAACCTATGTTGGCAAAGAAGAAAGCGAGGATATGGGGGAAGAGCCTGAAGAAGACCTTAGCAGGACATCGCCGCCGAAGTACTGCTATGACCATTGATGTGCCTCCTACCAGCTGAGAAGATGCTCTCGTTGAATCAGCCATTGGTTAATAGTGCAGTTCTTAATTTTTATAACACTATTCTGTATTCATGACGAGTTTCAGTAACAAAAAACTTAATTATAAACTATGTGCTATTCCATGATCATTGCCAACTAGAATCAGCTCGACCAGCAATTGATATAGCCAATAGCGAATTTAGCGCAACTGGGATTTTGTGGGACTCAACAGTTTTGTGTTCCATGATATCATTTTTATATGCATACCAATTTTTAGCTTGCTATTCCATTTTTTCCTCATCTTACCTTTATTATGAGTATTTATTTGTACTGGGCTACTAAGCAAAACTAATCTTTGGCCTCTTCTTCACTTTACATGGGATAAAATGCACACCTCTAAATATAAAAGAGGGTTTGATTTCATTAGCTGTCAGTTAATATTTGTGTTTATAGTGCTAGTGACCATCTTTGAGTTGTTTTTAAACTCCTGAGTCTCGAATAGCTTTGGTATCTGATAGGTCGCAATAGTAAATGGGTGACCTGGTGGTCTACGGGTCCAAGGTTCAATCCTCGGTCCCGGCACAGATTTATCTGATTACTCAAACCCTTCCTTCACCTCTGACAAGACGTGTATTAATCACAACTTGTGGATGTGGGGAATGCCAGGCCTCCACCGTGGTTCGGATTCCACTTTAAACTGTAGGTCTTTCATTTCATCTCACAATCACCCTATCATTACATATTAGCGTAAGTGCTTATAACTTGAACGGGTAGTAAGACGCGGTGGTGATAATAATAATAATAATAATAATAATAATAATAATAGTAGTAGTAGTAGTAGTAGTAGTAGTAGTAAATGATTGCTCATATGTATCTGATGATTTCTGCATGTCCATCACAGACTCAGTCTTAAACTATGAATGAAGAATGATCCTGAGCACAGGATGAATCCTAGAATATTGGTGTGATAAGCTTAAAATCCCGGGTTTGATTCCCATGTCCATGTGTCATCTAATTTAAATTAAATTAGTTGTAGTCTTCTACATAAGAATGTTCCCATATTTACAATGATTTACAACTTGTGGGTTGATATTAATTCAAATAATGTAATGTTATCGGGGGGTAGTAATAACCTCGCTCCCACGTTATACTTATCGAACAACTCAGTCGGTAGAGCACCTAAAAAATTGAGACTCTATAACCTCTCGAGGTATCCACGGTTATGTAGTAAGGAAGGCTATTTTTGGTGGCTTTAATGTGGCCCAGTAGTGATAAGACATAATTACCAGGTAAACTTACCCTCTGATATTCATCCACGGTAATCCTGTAGCTCGTCGCGAAGTTCTAAATACAAGTGAAATAAAAGGGGTGGGCGCCAGTGAGTTGAGTGATACTCACAAATTAAATGACTCTTATTATGAGCTTGAAAAAGGACCAACAATTTCACCAGAAGAGTGGAACATAAATGTAACAAAAAAAATGAAAGTTTGTCAAATAAAAAAAACTAAGAAAAATGTATTACTTAAATTTTTTGTTATTTATTTTTTAAAGAAAAATAGAAGTAAAGAAAAAGTCATATGGTAAGTATTGTAAAATTTTAAATATCTAAGACTCAAATACTCTGTGTGTGTGTGTGTGTGTGTGTGTGTGTGTGTGTATGTATATATATATGTGTGTATAT
>CABFVX010001157.1:0-102544 GCA_902151425.1 Timema shepardi | reverse complement strand
ACCATTACACATTAGCGTAAGTGCGTATAACCCGAACGGGTAGTAAGACGCGGTGCTAATAATAATAATAATAATAATAATTTATTTCATGTATCAAAACCAGCGCGTCACTTTTTTTTAAGAGTCCTTCTTTCTTCTTCTAACAATGGTTGACATGGTAATCAAAACAAACAAAAAACATAGAGGTTGCAAAACTATAGAGGTTTATAGAGAGGAAGGATTTCATTAGTTATTTCAAGCTGCCATCAGGGGATGCAACATAGGAAAACGAATTGTAATGTCCCGCCACCTTCATGAACACATGAATTAGGACGGGATATTGTTTACAATAATAATAAATTAAGCTCCTGGTGTTAGTGCCCACCTGTATCATGAAGTTGAGCGAATGATAGAAGCCTCCTTGCTGGAGGAGAGACACTGTTGTGAACAGACAGGAGAAGAGGTTAACCCCGCACATCATCTGAACGGAGCTCATAGAATACTGTGTAAACAGCTCCCCTTGCCAGTTGGACGTGAAGCTGTCAAACAGCATGTACGAGCCGAGGAGCACAAGGCCAGAGAATGTCGTCACACCCGTTTCTGGGAACAAGGGAAGATTATAGTGCTAAAGAGCAACCTAGTAGTATTAGTAGAAGTAGCAGACTGGTGGTGGTTGTGGTGCAATATCTCATCAGCGATTGAAGCAGTGTCAAAAAAAATTATTGTCGGTGTGATCACATTTGTATTTTAAATTTGTAATAATTAAAATATACTAGTTTTAAAAATATATCCTATTTCTTTGTAAGTTTCCTTGGCAGCGAGTGTTGTGGAGGTATATTTTCAGTAGTTTAGTTTTATACATTTATATAGAAGGTATAAATAGCATTTCTTTCAAAAATAAAAACATATAAGTAAGCTTTCACCTGTAATGTGATATTTGATTTACATCAATAAGGCTAGGTTTATATTCATGTGTAGTATTTACTAACAGTAAACAATGCATAACATACAGTGCATAGAGAATAATTATTAAAAAAGAATGAGTTGTGATAAAATGTAGTGACTAAAGTCTAATAGTAAATAAAGCATATGTCTTTCATTGTTAATTGAAACAGTACCTCTACACAAGAAAGCCACATTTAGTGTAGGCCTACTTGCATTTTGGTCTTAAATTTAGGTAGTTGATTTATTTTATAGTTTTGTGTGTACATCAGGCTTATTAATTTTGTTTTTTTGATAGTAACACTAATATATTTATTTTGTTATCTATTGCAACAATGTTTCCTCTTAAGAGATCCACTCTTAGCGTTCTTCAATTTGTCTTAAATTTAGGTATTTTTTCAGTTATTTTATGGCTGTACATGTAAATTGTGTTTATTTAGTGTTTTTATAATAAATCTTAACTATGTATTTTATTATTCATTTCAACAGTGCCTCCACATAAGAGAACCACTTTTAGTGTGCTTGCATTTGCATCTTACATTTAGATATTTTTTCAGTTATTTTATGGCTGTACATGTAAATTGTGTTTATTTAGTGTGTTTTTATAATAAATCTTAACTATGTATTTTATTATTCATTTCAACAGTGCCTCCACATAAGAGAAGCACTTTTAGTGTGCTTACATTTGCATCTTAAATTTAGGTATTTTTTCAGTTATTTTATGGCTGTATATGTAAATTGTGTTTATTTAGTGTGTTTTTATAATAAATCTTAACTATGTATTTTTATTATTCATTTCAACAGTGCCTCCACATAAGAGAACCACTTTTAGTGTGCTTGCATTTGCATCTTACATTTAGATATTTTTTTCAGTTATTTTATGGTTTTGTGTGAAAATTAGGTTTTATTTGTTTTGTTTCTTTGATAGTTACTAGATAGATAGATACTACTTTTGTTCTTCATTGCAACAATGCTGTCACAACTGTAAGAGAGCCACTTTTAGCATGCTTGCATTTGTGTCTTAACTTTAGGTATGTTTTCAGTCATTTTATGTTGTTGCTTATGAATTAGGTTATTTAGTTTTGTTTCTTGATACCAAAGCAAGAGCACAATTTTATTTGGTGTGATATGGCACTTACTATAAAGTGCTTCTTTTGTTTTAGGTACTTAATTTTTTTCTTGGATATTAAATCTATACATATAGTAAAAACTCAGTTTGTATGCACATTTGAATTTTGTGGATTTTGTCCTTTGTTCTGGGTAATATAAACAATAAGATTACCAAATAATCCATTTTTAAGATAAATTTCCTGTCTGTTTGTTTTTTACCAATAAACTCAAAAAGTACTCATCAGATCGAGACAGGATTCTTTTGTCATACTCCTTATTTTTCAGATTAACACACTATTTCATAAAAAAAACACATGTGTAAGCAGTGAAGATTCATCGTAGCTGATATTGCTGATAGTGAAGATGGCAAGTGTTATGAGTAGAGGTTGCAGGACATGGAGGTGAGTCCGTGTTTATTTGTGAATCGGTGACCTGGTGGTCTAGGGGTAAGGTGTCAAACTTCTATGCTGGCGGCCGGGGTTCGATCCCCGGTCCCGGCAAAGATTTATCTGATAACCAATCCCTTCCTTCACCTCTGACAAGACATCTTGTTAATGTGAGGAATTCTTGCCTCCACCGTGGTTAGGATTCCACGTTAAACTGTAGGTCCTCCATTTCATCTCACAATCACCCTACCATTACACATTAGCATAAGTGCGTATAACCCGAACGGGTAGTAAGACGCGGTGCTAATAATAATAATAATAATATTTGTGAATCTTCATAAGTACATAAAACATTGTTTCGAATCAGTTTCATTATTTTATAGCATGTGAAGGTCTTAAATGTGTTGATGCATTGTTGTTTAATGCTTGCAAAACCACAGGCAAATGCTAATATTTAATAAGAAAATATGATAGAATTGTAGAAAAATAAAGCACAAATAAATGTAAAAACACTTACACATATTTACATACACTTCAATATTTCAATGCTTTCATTAAATCTTCCTCTGAAAGTAATAGTAGTATGAATAAACAGGAAGTTAACTTCAGTGATGCCGATTGGTTGTGAAAGATGAAAACTTCTTTGTTGGATATGAAATTCTCTCGAAATTAATCTTTTGTTTTATGCATGGCAAGTGGTGCTAGTGTTGCAACAGGGTTTAAATAAAGCCTAGTTTATGAATATTTAAGTTGGGTATTTTTGTAGACTTAATGATCCATTGATATGCCAGTTTCCATATTATTAACTGGGACATATTGCATTATTTTCTGTTGAGTGATTTGAACAAATTTGACAGTGTACTAGTCTTCAAAGTTGAGGTTATGAGTGGAAGCATGTGCTAAAACTGTGTTTTTTAGGGGGGCTTCTTGATTTGGTGTCACCTACACGTGCAACCAATAGTCACAGATTTACCATCACACATCAAAGACACTGGACATTTCCTTTAAAAAAACTCAATAGCATTTCAAACTTCTGCTTCAAAACACCATATTTGTTACCACTGACACTGTGTAAGAGTATTCCAATATCCCTCATGTTCATGGCCAGGATTTGGTAGGTCATTTCCAGAACAAAGTCCGATCAACACCACACCAACCACATCATTTATCCAGAATATTAGTAAATTTACACTGGAAAAGAACAACTTTAAATTCATGGATGATAATTTTATATAACCTAAATACACAGAGATTGGTACAAGGATGGCCCCTTCTTACGTTGATTTGTCCATGGGCTAACTAAAAACTACATTTCTTGAATGCCAAACAAACAAACAAACCAGTCTGCTGATTTTGTTTCATTGATGACATATTTATGTTTTTTTTATACAGCTGGCCAAGACAATCTAACTCTATTTTTAAAAATCCTCAGCTCCTTTTCAGTTCTTAAGTTTACCTCAAATCAATTCAATGACCAAATTACATTTCTTGATGTGGGCATAAGTTTATTAGATGGCCACATCAAAACTTCAATACATCTGAAAACCCACCAATAGACAACAATATCTACACTTCGATAGATGCCACCTATTCATCACCAAAAGATCTATCCTGTACAATCTTGTCATTTGCACTCATCACATCTTCTTTGATCCTGAAAGTCTTCAAAGCCACCTAGAGAACCTTCAAGAAGCTTTTAAATATAGAGGATACCCTAAACTTCTCATTAATAGCCCTCTTCGACTAACTGAAACTCCATAATCGCCAAAACATGAAAAACCAGACATTGTACCTCGAGTGACTAAGTACTACCCAGGTCTAAAAAAGCTGACACAAAATATTAGTGTCACATTTTTACATATTGGAAGCATCCAGCCGAACCAACGGTATCTTAAAAAAAACTACCAGTCCTTGTGTATTAGCATCCTCCATTACTTCTAAATCTTCTGTCTCAAGCAACACAACCAACTCCAACCATCCTATCAAAGGCAGTCACACTTTTAAGTCCAGTAACCTAATTTACCAACAATGTAAATTTCAAATCAAATCCGAATCTTGGTTAACTTACTCAAATCAAATCCGAATCAAATCTCATGTATTGCAAAAGTGTTAGTCAAGTCCGGATTTAATCTCTTAAAAAAATAATTAAATTCGAGTCAAGTTCGAATCAAATCTAATGCCTTAAAAAAAGTTTTGAGTCAAGTCCAAATCAACTCTCATGCCTAAAATAATTTATTTCGAGTTTAATTTGAATTGAATCTAATACTAAATTTATTTTATCAAACCGAATCCTAATCAAATCAAATTTAAATAAAAAGGATCAAATATTTTATTTTAAAAATTGGTTCAAATCTGAATCAAATAATGCATTTTGGCTCACTGTAATAATGCTTCAACTCTAATCTGTTTTGAATATTCAACTTTGTTAAGTTTACAAATCCAATCCAGTAATAAAATTTCTTTTTTAAATGTTGGTAAACATTTTAGACATTTTTATGTTTATTAAAAAAGTAATGTGATAAATAACACAAATAAAGATCACACCACTTTTTTAATCATAATGCCAAGATTTATTAATATATACTAATAGGTGGCCTAGCTACTTTTTTTTAAATACAAGTTATTCACTGTCACAAACAAATGTCAACCTTTACAACTTGAAACCCAAGCTAATTTCACTCTTCAATCTACCACGCAATTGGTTTCCATTCTGATTATATTCAATTGTTAAGTAATTATTAGGACCGGATTTTGCCTATTTGCCTTTTCTTTTCCTTGATCGTAGAACATTAGGCAGTTGAGATATATATATGTATGCATTTCATCTTATTATGAGTGCATTATGTTAATTTTATAGTTCCTATAATTGCATTTTATGAATAAGTGCCTATTTTAACTTTGGCCTCTCTCTTTTTCATAAGGTATGAATTTTCTGCTGAAAGAGAGAGTCCAGTTTCTTAAAAATTTTAAGTTGTGGCATAATTGTTTGGAGTAGGTTTGAATATAGACACTTGTTGAATAGCTTCCAATGAGCGTAAATTGAGTGGAGGATAATTAGAGCAGTGGCAGACATTTTGGGAGGAAATGGCATGCTATCGCAGAAGAAAGTTTCAACTTCTTTGGAAACAGCAATTTGAAATTTTGTCCTTTTAAATTGTATGAAGGAGAACTCAGTTTTACAAATCATAAAAAAAACTTTCTATTTGAAAATATATCCCAGTTTAATACTGAAAATCTATGGTGACCTGGTGGTCTAGGGGTAAGGTGTCGGACTTCTGTGCTGGGGTCCGGGGTTCAATCCTCGGTCCCGGCACAGATTTAGCTGATTACCAACCCTTCCTTCACCTCTGACAAGACATTCTTGTGAATGTGGGGAATGCCAGGCCTCCACCGTGGTTCGGATTTCACGTTAAACTGTAGGTCCTCCATTTCATCTCACAACCACCTTACCATTACACATTACCGTAAGTGCGTATAACCCGAACGGTTAGTAAGACGCGGTGCTAATAATAATAATACTGAAAATCTAGAAAATTTCTGGGGATTAATAGTATGTGACCCACATCGGTGAGACATAATGTTAAAAAAAAGCTTAATGTGAATTAGATGTAGTTAATAAATACAGTAGTAGATAATAAAATCAATTTTACATTACCTGTTGTATACTTTTTTAAATTAAATGCCAATTAGGGTGCTTGGATCACATATTTTGAATGCCTGTTTTAAGCATTTTTGGTGCTTAAGAATCCGCTCCCTAGTAATTAATAATTATGAATTAAAAATTTGAACTTTTAGATAAACCCATTTAATCCGAATCCAAGATGTATATAGATTTGAAATTTTGAATCAAATCCGAATATTCCAATACTAAGATTCAAAATTTATAACATATGGTATTATATTTTCCTTGATGCACTTTATTTTGATAAATAATATTAATTAAAAGATAACTTGTAATAAAAAAACTCAATTTTGATTAAAAAGTTTGTAATCCTAATTTTTTTTCAAAGTCACTGTCACAATAAAAGTAATAAATATGTACATAAGCCTAATATTTTGGTATTAATAGAAACGTGATATATTTTAATACAAATACTTAGTTATCATATTATACTTGGTAATTTAATAACTGGAAAATTTTAGTTTTAAACCACTTGCCTGGCTGCACATTAGGGTTAAGTTGAAAGCTTTATTGGTTAAGTCAAGTATGAGATAGGGCAAGGGAAATTCGAGCCGCATATATGATTCAGCCACTCTTTACAACATTAAGGTATTGGTTTAAAAAAAATTTGATTATTTTCTGTGCAGTAAAGGGGGAGGGGGTGAACACCCTAATCCCTCTTAGATTTGCCACTGTCTGCATATTTACACTACTGTAGTAGGAAGGAGGAAAGTAGTAATTATAGGAACTGTATTCGCATTTGCATGGAGGGAGCTTGGAAAAACCATGTATGAAAAACCACCTTGATACACCCATTTGGGATTTGAAGCCCAACCTCCTCGTCACTGGCAGCCGAGATAAGACTTGACACCTATGTTCTATTTATTAGGACTGGGCTGATTCTTGGGAATATCCACCAATTTATTACACAGCCAGTTAACTGACTAAGTTGATGATACATAAAGGTAGATATTTGGCCCACTATTTTTAAAGCTGATATTTTGAACTCTGCTTTTAAGTCCATGTTTGAATCATTATTGTTATACTCCTGGAAGACACCCTTTTCGTTTGTTCCCCTGCTAGAAGGAGGTGGCTGCTAAGTACTCTTAATAAAAAGTTATTTCTTTAACAAGAGGACGGGAAAAATTGGAGGGGCAGAATGTAATGGATGAGAATATAAAGGTCAGCAGGTGAGACAACTTATTTGAGTGTGAGAGAAATATTACAGCTAGTGGGAGTAGAATGGGGGATAGAGTACCTTTAGTTGTAAGCAAACTACAATAGCATTAGGGGAAGAGTCAAGGGAAGCTAAAATTGGGGAGGATCCAAGGGGTGCTTAAACAAGGAAAACTTAAGATAAGTTAAAACTGAGGAAGATTCATGGGAAGTTAAAACTAAAGAACTATCAGAGGTTTCAAAACCACATCATTAACCTTTTTTTTTACATCCATTATAGTTTCCAGCCTATCTACTGAGTCAGTTTTTTATTCAAGCCATATATTTTACACTACCAGCTTGTTAGGCCTGTCGTAGATTCACATGCCTTACAACCTAGCTTAAGACTAGGACAGGCACATCATCCATTCCCTGGCCATTAATTTATCAATGTGAAAGGGTAAACCCACATTTCAGCAATCATAAATTTTTCGGTCATGTCAGGAATCAAATCTGGGACCCTTAGCTCAATAGGTAGATATGCTACCGACTGAGCTAAGGTGTTGCATTCATCATGAATAAAGGCCTTATCTTTATCTGAATACCTAATTTTATTTATCTGTTGACAACTATATTTTTTTTAAAGTACCTTGTTTATATTTACTATCTGAAATACAAACAAGAAATATTGTTGGATATACTTTATGGAAAAATCCTTCACCTCTGACAAGACGTGTATTAATCACAACTTGTGAATGTGTAGAATGCCAGGCCTCCACCGTGGTTCAGATCCCATGTTAAACTGTAGGTTCCCCATTTCATTTCACAATCACCCTACCATTATACATAAGCGTAAGTATGTATAACGCGAATGGCTAGTAAGATGCGGTGCTAATATAATAATAATAATATATGGAAAAAATTTAAGGTAAAACAAGAGCTTGGGCTTTTAATTAACTCTTTTTGCTAGACTTTACAATTAATATGATTGTTAATTATTAAAAGTAGTTATTTTTAGAAATGTCTTATTACCTGTTCAGGTTATATGCTTATGTACTAATTACACTTATGGGTTAGGGATTAAAGAGGTTTAATTTGTGAAGTGCACCCGAATTTGCATGGAAGGAGAGCGGAAAACTATTTAGAAAAACTCGGTGCACTCGACAGGGATCAAACCCTGATCTCCCCGTCGCCAGCAGCCTAGTCCAACATGAGGTTAGCGTGTTAGACCATGTGGCCACCAAAGCAGGTAGTACAGTATTAACCATTTATGATCGCAGTTTAACTTTTTGATTTTGTAACAAAGGATCTACAAAAGTAACTACCTCATAAGGTTTAGTTCTGGGTGATATTTGATATCCAAATAATGCCAAGGGTATACATGTATTTGTTTCCTTTTTTATTCTGATTTAACTATGCTTATATTAATTTCAATAAATTTAACGAACAAAATTTTTTTTTTTTTATTCACAGATTAATTTATTTGCCCTTATATTCTATGCACAGATTTCAAAATAAAATTCTCATATAAAACTATTATAACCTTAACCATAAGAAAAGTGCAATCAATTAAACTGTAACTAATTATCTACAATATGTGGTAAGGCCAAAGATAAAGTGAATTATATTTTAACTAACTCTTAACGTTATCACTTAACTTGTACAAGTGAAGTGACTATCTTGAACAAAATAAAAATAACATAAGTGAACACGGGTTTTTTTAGTTTCTTTGTAATAATGAAAGGAAGTCAAATAATTGGCACCGGCATGATAAGCAAAATAGCTGATTGGTTAAGCCATACTATTTATCAGCAATGGTTTTTAGTACTGTGTCTTACCACTCATTTGGGTTACATACTTATGTAGTAGTTACGCTAATGGTTTTAAGAAGTAGGAAGGTCATATTCAAAGGACATGTACCCACATTTGTGTGGAAGGGGGGTGGAAAACCATTTTAGGAAAAATCACCCTCAGTATACTTGACAGAGATTCGAACCTCAATCTCCCTGTCATCGGCAGTCTAGTCTACTGCAAGAGTAGCGTGTTATACCATGCGGCCACCAAAGCTGGTCACCAGATATGATCTTCTCATTGTAAAAGCCATATTGTGTTCGTTACTTTTATATGTTACTATCCACCTTTCCTGTATCTTCTTCCAAATATAATACAATCATCTCATATAATTAATAAGGATGGAATCTTTGAATCCTTGTGAGGATACTCAATATTCGAGGATTCACAAAAATATAAGATTTGAGACCTAAAAAATAGTAATATCATTTTGAATTGGAATTTATTTTAGAGCTCTGATATTGCTTATTAGTTGTTTAATCCAATTAATTATAGTACAAACTTGAAAAACAGACCATAGACCACTTAACTGAATGTATAAATGTTGCAATGAATGTATTAAATCAAATGAAAAATGTTAACAGTTGGTTACTATTTCAATGTTCTGGAATATTCTCTTAGTATTACCAGCAACTTCAGAGAGTTGGCACCCACATCAGTTAGCACATAAGGCGGTATGCAAGAACATTAGGGAATGCTTAGTGAACAGATAATGTAGTCCCGAGCACACTATCACTCCACCTTTTAACCTATGATGACACGCTAATGTCCACTAAACATCCACTTAGTCCTTGCATACAGTCCATAGACTAACTTAGGTATCAGCCTCATCTGATCTTGTTAGTCGAGTGATAAAGAGGTCATGGTTCAAATCCTGAACAGCTATAACAAGGACTTTTTTTATAAAGCGTATCCCAATGTGTCTCCCTTCACACAACTGTGGGTACATTAAATATAAATTAAATTTTCTTCTAAATTCTACCCTACTTTTTCCATAGCCAGTTAACATAAATATGCAAATAGCCTGGAAAGGTAGGGAGACACGATGTGGAAAAAAATTACCCGTTATAGTTTAACAGGATGAGGAGGGTGAATTTTTAATAAATGTGCCTGCAATGAGGACTTGACAAGCATTAATTCAACTCGTCAATGGTCTATGTAATCCCTTAGTCATCAAGTTGAGCATCACCTTTTCCCTGGTTTGAGCTGCCAAGCATGAAGAACGTCATCCCCACCGAAATGAGGACTGCCGTGATGTACTCGTAGTAATCATATTTCTTGCGGGAGACCAGCTTCCCCATCAACATTACCGGGATTATCTTAGAGGCTTTGGCCAGCACCTGTCAGGAAGCAAGTGTATTCCAAAGTCAAATAGCTATGCATCATCAACAAAGTCACATTTTATTTAATTATTATACTTAACAGCAAGGTTATTTTATTTGTTTGGGGTATTTAACTTTATGAGCCAACTCATTATTTCACCGTAAATTTATCGCTGTGAAAAGAAGGGTTCTAATTTCAAAAATAATAATTTTTTCCAGCCATGTTGGGGATTGAACTTGAAACCCTTAGCTTAATAGGCAGATGAGCTACTGGCTGATCTAAGTTGTTGAACCAAGATTAATAGCAAATTAATTTAGGGGTAAGGATGAGGAAGCTAGTATATAGGAAATGAGCCTGCAGTAGCAAGGAAACAAGTTGAAAAAAAAACTCTGATAAAGCACCTCTCATGACTGAGATTCAAACCTTGAACTCTCTGTCACTCAGAAATCCAGTCATTGCTAGAAAAATGCCTTAGAGGCTTAGATCATATGAAGGGTTAGAAGTTTTGTGAACATTTTAGTTTATTTGAATGATTATTTATGAATTTTTTTAGCTATCCTAAAACACTCTTAACTATGTTAATTAGGTTTTAGTTCTTATGTTTAGTATCAAGGTTTTAAGGACTTAATATGATTGATAGGAATTTGAAGGTTAACTTGGAGGTTATCAATCGCATTAGTGTGGAGGGTAGATGGGATCGTATAAATTACTTTTGGATCAAGAGTTGTTTGAAAATAATATTTCTGCAAAAATGTATCGATTTTTAATGGAGTTTCACTAGTTAAAATTAAAACAAGAAAAAATTAAGTTTGCCTTTTATCCAAAATGTATGTAATAACAACTAAATGCTAATTTTAAAGTTATTAGGTCAAAAGATATATGTAACGTTTCATCTTAAATATGTAAGTGTTTACTTGGCTTAACCATTTGGCTATTTTGTTTACATTTGATTGCTTTTTTGTGGTTTTTAACCATAATAAAGTAATATGTTATGTTTAAGTTTTGATTTAATTGTTTTGAAATGTTGATGTACCTTAAATTGCTATAGGTACCTAAAATTGTAATTGTAAAATAGTAATTGATTGTGGATTAAATTTCTTAAATTAAATTTTTACTCTCAAATATGTATTTAATTTCAATTGGCTTTTCCACCTTCTTTCACTGGCATTTTCTTGAAACCTAAAATACTTCTGATATGCTCACACTTTCATATACAGGATGAGAAGTAACTCACGGATACGTACAATACCACATGATTAGGTGGGTAAATATAAGTCAAAAACCCCCTTTGCATAAAAATCTGTTCTTCCCATACAGAGTATGGATTCAGTGTGCAGCTGGCAAAACAAGTAGACGTCTTTTGTTGTAACAGCCACATGGATTCATTCTACAATGTCTTTGGGTGACTACAGTGGCTTGTCAGGTGGTTACACCAGTGCTTTGAGGTGACCACCCCAAGAAAAAAAATAGAGTGGTGTGAGATCTGGTGACCTCAGTGGTCATTTCACCAGCCCTCCATGCCTTACCCACTGGTTGGGGTGGAGTTCATTAAGTAGTCGCCACACTTGTGCCCCATAGTGTGCAGTGGTGCCATCACACTGATACCATATTATATTCTCTTTTGCACAAGAAATGGTACAACCTCCAGCAGCGCAGGTAAAACCATGTCAAGAAACAGATGGTATATGTGGGAATCCATATGATTTGGTAGCAAATTGGGACCTAGAATCGTATCCCCAATAATGTTGGTCCCAAACAATGTTTTCTGGGGAAGTAATCAGCGTGCAGCCACCCCGAAGGTCCGGCTCGGCTGTCAGATGCTCCAATGGCCATTACCAAAATCCAGTATTCTACATGTGTGTAGTTTATTGCTGCTCACATAATACTGACCTCACATTTATATTTACGTCTAATCACCTATCATTATGAAATTTCAGGTACAGTGTTGCCACATCATCCTCTCTAACTTTAATGTTGTTTTTCTCATAAAGTATGAGGAAAAGGGATTGTTTGCAAAGGGTACTTTCATTTATTATCTACCCACTTAATCATGTGGCACTGTCCGTATATGAGAATTACTACTTACCCTCACCCTGTATAGGCCTATTATACTGCAACAATGTATATCCTAAAATTACTAAAAATAAACAACTAAGCAAAAGATACATTTTTCAAAAAATGTACTACTAGGAGAAAGAAGTAAATGTTTTATTTAATACAAGTAAATATGAAATTTCAAACATGAAGCCACCCAAGAATTAGGTAGTGAATAGACTCAGCTTGGTGTAATCATGAAAGTAATTAGACAATAATTTACAATTAAAATACATTTACAAACTCACCATCACTAGGTAATTTTGTAAGTGTTTTAATGCAAACTTATTGTGCATTAGTACAACCATTATCTTTTTACTATTAAAGAGCAATAGGAACAAATGATAAGAGACGTACACAAAATAAATTTCACATTGAAAAGAGAAACATGGTTCTTACTATTATTACTTCTATTAGGCCAATTAAAATATATATATATATTTAAAATTTACTCTTAAGAGGCAGTGTAAAGAAAATTAGAGTAAATTTTAAATATATATATATATTTAAAATTTACTCTAATTTTCTTTACACTGCCTCTTACTGTTGTCCAAGTAACCCAAGTATTTACAACAATGGGGCAGGGACGAGTAAAGTAGGATTTAGAAGAAGTGTACCTGCATTTATGTGGTTAATGGGAAGCAGGGGCAGGTTAAACTTTGAGACTTAGTCTCCCCAAACCCAAACAAAGTGATAAAACTAACTAACTAAGAAGGGAGTGCAAATATTTTTCAGTTTTTATAGAATATTAATTTTTTGGCAAAAATAAATCAAACATTTCTCCAGTAGCAACATAGAGTTTAGTTTTCTGCACATGCTAATAGTAACAGATCTTGAATATCTGTCAAGGGTGTCCTGGAATGTTTTCAAAACATTTTAAATAAATAGAAAAAGTTTTGACAAAATTCCAGGACATTCTTGACAGATATTCAAGAACTGTTGATATTAGCATAAGCAGAAAACTAAACTCTATGTTGTTACTGGAGAAATATTTAATTTATTTTGGCCAAAAAAATTTAATGCTATAAAAACTGTAAAATTACTCATGCTCCCTTCTGTCGCACTTTAAATGTCAATTGAAAGGAGAAAATATATTTCTTTTTCACTTCCTCTAAGAAAAATTAATTTTTTTCTAGTTGTTATCAGTCCTTTAATATTCCTGATCCTATTCCCCTACTCCTGGAGTACCGCTCATAACCATAAGAAGAAGTTTGTTTAAATGAGATTCCAAATACTTCTGTCAAGGGGTTGTATTAGGATTGAGGGGGAATGTGCAGTTGTAGAGTAACAAGGGGATGAAGGGTGGCTAGTACTTAATAAGATGAATAGGAAGGATATTCTGGTATGAAACATTTTTTCCTTCTACGTGAGCTAAAATTATTTATCCATTTTAACTACAAATTTGTGGGAAAATACATTACCCAAAGACAAATATTTAATCGAGTCATTTATTCAAATAAAATATAAATCACACTTACTTTATTAATGTACAAAGGTCTACAGTAGGAACTATTTCACGTACAAAAAACATAAGTGAGTAAAACAATATAACTAGTATTTTTTTAAATGCTAGTATGCATATAAATAATTGGGATAATGGCTTATGAGAGGTTTTCCTGTTTGAACAAAAGAGTATTTATTTACCTTTCTAAAAATTGTGTTAGTTACTTTTAGTTTTGACTTATAAGACATTGTTTTGTGTACTGTACACATTAAAATATATATATTTTTAAAAATTTAGTTTCAGTCTAATTATAAAATGGAAGGAGAAGAATTTATATAACTCTTGTTTAGTGTCATTATATACTACGAAGGTTGTTCAAGTGTGAAATACTATTTCCTTTCACTCTAGCTAAAAAGTGTATCCATTTTAATAACATATTCATAAGAAAATACGCTAAAGTGACTTATATTTAAGTAGAATAAAATAAAAATCACACTATTTTTTTTACTTACATTGGCATACAATAAGAACTGTATAATGTACAATGAACACAATATATCAAAAGTGATTTAAGCAGTGCAGCTAGGTTTTTTTTTAAATAGAAATAAATCTATGATGATGGAAGGTTTCCACCATTTGGACACTAGAGTCTTTCTAAAAATCAATGTTAGTGCTTTTATTTTTGACTATAAATAAGTTGTTTTGTATGGTAGTTTTAGAGTTTAATTTATATATATATATTTAGTTTCAATCTAGTTTTAAAATGCAAGGGGAAGAACTAAATAGTTCTTGTTGTCGTGCCATCATCAACTCTGTCATGCCATATGCACACAAATTGGTGATTAATATATTATCTGTGAGCTAATATAATAAAAGAAGACATAAGTTAAAACGATTGTATATATAGTTTTAGTCTCCACTTCTTCACATCGTTTGCTAGACCAATAATGGTAAGCTATTTAGAAAATAACAAGAAAACCAGATTTTAATACACTGCCATCCCACTGGGATGAGCTACTATTAATTATTTATGGAAACGTTACAGCTAAAACAAATAAATCATGTGACATATGTATAACTGAGTAGTTAGAAAGGTTGACTGTAGCATTAATTACAAATGTTAACTGATTATTAATGTTAATATACTTTTGTTCCAGTATGTCAAAGTACCTATTGGAATATAAGATCAAAAGGAAATCTTAAGTAGGCTAAATGAAGCAGTAGAACAGAAGATAGGAAAGTGAACCACTTTCGATACATTTGGTCAGGAAACAAATTTAAGGCTCCCCTGTCAGAGTGGCCACCTTGGAAACACAAAGCACTAAACAGTTTGGTTATCATTATGATTTCTCAATCTTAATTATGAATGTTACATCTAGTCAATAAACAGCTACAGTAAAAACATGCAGTATTGTCAATAAACACAGCAATAAATGACAAGATAACATTTTGTGGATAAGGTATTTTATGGAACTCTGTGTTCATCAGATTAAACAAGAACCAGGCTTGCGATTATATGCTCATCCTTACTGTAATCTTGTTTTGGCTAACTTCCCGGTGGCAGGTGTTTCATTTTGACGCTGTGATTCGCACATTGCACTTTATGGCTATTGAAAGGGAGATAAGTTTTTTTTAAAATCAAGACCAGTTGAGCAAGGGATTGTTATTACATATGTGATGGAATATCAAAATTATTATAATTTTTCCATCCTCAATGCATACTAATGTGGGTGCATTTCCTCACAGATATCCTTATATTTATGGTTTAGATTGAGTTATTAAAAGCTCAAGTATTAAACATTTAAATTAAGTATAAACACACAATGGTGGGCAGCAAGACAAAGGTGTAAATCTTATCTTGTCTGGTTTACCAGTGATGTGATAGGTCGAGGTTTTAATCCTGAGTGGGTGTAATAAGGTGGTTTTTCCTAATTAGTTCCCCACATTTGAACCACAGAAATGTGGATACACTTTCATCTGGACTAGTTACATATTTACACTCATGGGGTAGAAATTGGGATGGTAGAACTCGTGAGAAATGTACCTGGATTTTCTTGGAGAGAAATTGAATTCAGGTAAAACCAGCCATATTCTCTGTATTCGAACTCCAACCTCTCCAATATAGGTAGCCCAGTCTAATGTGAAAGTTATGCCTTAAACTAGGGGTCCCCAAACTTATTGAGCAGAGGGCCACGTTAGGAGATGCACACTCATATGCACACACACACACACACACACACACACACACACACACACACACACATACAGCTATCACCATAGTTAAACATGAAGAGATGTAAGTTTATTTTCTCATAGAAATAATGACGCGCAAATAAGTTAGATAGATGTATACAAGCACAATTAGTTTCGTTAGCACATTATGAGGTGAATCATCATTTTTATATTAGCCCTTAAAACTATTTGTTTAATTATTTTTTATTAATAGGCTGCGGACCATAGTTTTGTACCCCTGCCTTAGATTGACATAAATTATCTCTTAAAAAAATTATATGTTAGTAGTTCAACAAATAAATGGAAATTTACACTGATACCAATGAACATATTTCAAATTAAATTAGAGTGTTTTAGAAGTGTGTAGGAGACCTGTTATTTAAAAGGGAAGTACCCATGAAATGTAAGCATGTAGTTACGTACACAGCAGAAACCTGAACATTGGATACAAGAAAGACAAGGGAGGTTGAGGCCATTGGAATGAAGTTTTTGAGGAGCATGCTAGTTTTCACAAAGAAAAATAGGATTAAAAACGAAGATGTTTGAGCAAGAGTTGGACTACAAGAGGTACATTATATAGTAGAGGAAGCAAGGGTGAAATGGAATGAGCACATAATGAGAATGGAAAAGGAAAGAATCCCAAGAGTAATTATGATGTAGAAGTTTGAAGAAAAGCTACCACAAGGGAGACCAAGGAGGAGATGAGAGTGGAGTAGCAGATAAGAACAAGTGTGCGATTGAGAGGAGTAAATTAGAGTAAAGAAGGAAGACTGGTGGAAAAACAAAGTAAGATGGCAATATTCCACTAAACTGAGCCAGCCACAGGCTGGGAACAATTCATGATGATGATGAGTTGAAAAGTGACACCTGATTACTGGAATCAAACCCAGGATATTTGGCTTAGTGCTACATTGCTATACCACTGAGCTACCCAGGATTTGTTTCATGTTTAGGTGCCATTTTTCAACTAATTTATTATTTACTATTTGTTTATTGTTATGTTATGTGTATGCACTTAATAAAATACAATTACACTAAAAGTATGGTAAAAATATCACCAACAGGTTTTATAATTAGCTTAACTTGTTAATTCTGACCTGACATTCTCCAATCACATCAAAAAATTCAATGCATATTGTATAAGTCGATGAAGTGGCTAGCAACCTTGAAACTTGGCATGGGAGACCAGGGTTCAGTCTTAAAATATTGTACTAATGGTGGATTTTTCTTTGAATAATTATACATCTTCTTTCTAGGCAGAGATTGGTGGGGGCTTCTTAAATTTAGTTTTCTCGCCTTATGACCTTGTAAAAGTTAGTGTAAATTAAAAATAGTTTGATTGGGCAAAAAACCATGCAGCTTTAAAAATATTCCCCTATGCAGCATTCCCTAATTCACTGACCTGAGTTGGGAAGCTGACGTACTTGAGAGCCTCATACTGGCACCAGGAGCTCATGATGTTGGAGAATGAGCAGTAGACATATTTGTAGAGGGGTGCCATGTGTCGCGGCTGGCGAACACACAGGATATACGCTCCTGAGAGTGCAAATGCCAGGATTCGGTTTACAAACACTAAGAACTGAGAGTCCCTGAAGTAGCCCTTGACTCCCTCGGAGGTCTCGTACTCCTTGTAAATTAAAACTGAGATACATTACAAGGGTCATGTATACAAATTTCTGATAAAGAGGGGGACAAAATTAAGATTAAACATTTCACTCTGACAGCCGAGAATAAAATGAGTAAGGACTGTTGGGGCCAGTCAATACACCAAGCCTTTGACTGTAACTCTTTTATTTTTCTACTGTCCAACTCAGACTCCTTCATAAATGGCTTGATTATATTAATTAGTAATAATAAATTTACTGAAGTAAAATGCTTCAGTAAAGAGGACTTCATGGGAAACATCTTTGACAATGTGAGTTTATAGTTAAATAAATCTATCAATAAAAATTACAAATATTGGTTCAAAAGAATAAAAAAGGTATCAAATTAAAATTATATACTTACTATATATTTTTATAATATTATAACTTTTATTTATGAAGCCCGAGTCGGAGACTGTAAATTTTTACTAATTCCAACTTCGACTTCACCCAAAATTTCTTCAGACTCCATAAATCCAAATCCACAGGATATAATATCAAATTTTTTTTTTTACTTTTTGTAAAATATTCCCCCCACCCAGAGGCAAAAAATAATATTTGAAGTTCAAGGCAGTCATTCCTATTAGCCACTCATAATCAACGTTTCAGATCATACATGTTGAAAGAATTTACCAAGAGTTGTGTTAACTGTAGTTTATTGTATATCAGATACCAAAATAAAAGTATAGAGAATATTTTAAAAAACAAATAAACAACTATTCATCTAAAATTAATTTGTGGCCATAACACAACTTAGTGCATGCTTCCATATCTCCTGCATAGTTCTAGTTCTTCTATTAACATGGAAATTTGTATGTAAAAAAGGTGGAAAAACCACAGTGATAATGGAAAACCACCCCCAGTGCACTTGGCTAAAATTAAAACCTCACTCTCACTTTTCAACGGTAATCTAGAGTCTAGACTATTGTTAGTTTGATGCCTTAGACTTTGTGACAACTGGTGTAGGGTGTCAGGGTTCAAATCCCTGCTGTGTGTGTTGACAGATTATTTCCCACTAGTGATTTATCAATGTGTTTTTTCAATCCTCCCTCTATGACAGGGGTGGCTAACATTTTTCTCTTGCATGTCACTATTTACGCTGATTAACTTGAGCATGCTACTCCACCCCAAAACCTATACTCTAACTTTACCCTACCACCAGTGAAAAATATAATAAAAATGTACTAAGCCTTTTTAAAAAAAAGTGAGCTAATTTTTTTTTACTTCTAAGTGAGGTAGGGAAAGTTCTGTGAGATTGCTATGTACTTTAGATAACATGTTTAAATTAAAAAACAAGATAATGAAAACAAAATTGTAAAAACACTTTTATTGGGAAGAAATAATTTCATGTGTCTGTAATACACAATCCAGAAATAATTTAAGATTTTTTTTTAAAACATGAATAACAAGGTGATATGAAAGTAGCATATTACATAATTGTATAATCATGCTTTAATGATAATAACATTATTAGTAAAACAACAAAATACTAAAAGAAATCACAACTCTTTTTAATAAGAAAACATTAGAATCAAAATAATAAATGCTATTTGAGTTCTTAATGAGACTTTTAGATTTCTTTGGTATTCACTCGAAGAAACAATAAGAATTAACCTTAAGAGTGCCACTTAAAATATATTCACGTGCAACAAGTTGGCCACCCCTGCTATATGCTAATGTAAGTTTATTTTCTATTAATCAGCCTCATTAGACTTACATTAAGATGTTAATAGCAATTGTGTCATATGCGGGTATATAAGGACCTTGGGGAATTCCATTTAAGATAGCGGCTGGGGAAATAAGACTGCCAATGATGCTATCAACACTGAAGAGAGAGGATGGCAGCACCACGGCAAACTGGGAGGAGTCTTCAGGGTTATTGATGGAGACATTGTTACTGGATGATGACGAGGAAGCAGATACGGAAGAACAGAGGGAGTTGAGAGGAGCCATGACTCGGGACATGTATGACAATGAGGTTCCTGTGGCAGTGGTCAGTCAGGACGAGGTGATCAGGACTATTGTTCAGATGGGGAAGAAGAAAGCACCTGGGCCAGAAAGGATAGTGGTTGAGGTGCTGCAAAAGACGACAGACCTCATAGACCCTTACCTTGCAGGCTTGCTAAACGAATGTCTCGCTCAAGACAGAATCCCGAACATCTGGAAGCAGAGCAAGGTAATCGTGCTAAGCAAGGGGGAGGACAAGGAACCGCTTCTTCCAAAGTCATATAGACCCATCTGCCTGCTAAACACGAGTGGGAAACTCCAGGAAAAAATACTGTGCGAAAGATTATTAAGGCACAGGACAGGAGTGGGTATGCATCAACAGCAGTATGGCATTAGAAGGGGCAAATTGACAGAGGATGCCATCTGTAGAGCAATGGAACTAATCGACTCAGCCACTGACAGATACGTGGTGGGGATATTCGTAGACATCTCGGGGGCATTTGACAACCTATGGTGGCCGGCGTTGTTCGGGCAGTTGAGAGAACTGCAGTGCCCAGGGCAGTTGTATAGAAGCTTGAAGGACTACTGCCAAAATAGGTATGCCACCCTGAGGTGCCAGAGTGCCAGCGTGCAGAAAATATTGACAAAGGGATGTCCCCAGGGATCGGTCTGTGGGCCGATATTCTGGGATGTGGGGCTGGAACTGGGACTGCAGATCTGGAGGAAATTCCTAAAATGCATGGGGTGGTCGCCTTCGCGGACGACCTTCTAATAGTGGTAGAAGGTAATTCAAGGAAGAGCCTAAAGGAAAGGTCCAATCAAGTTCTAGACGGGTTAGTAAGGTGGTGTAAAAGTGTTAAATTGAAGATGGCACCGATGAAGATGACATTCATGCTGTTTAAGAGAAAGATGGTGCGGAATCCTGCAATAAAGGTTGAGGGGAAGAACTTGATAACGAGCCAAACGGTCAGATACCTGGGAGTCACTCTCGATGAGAACAGAAATTTCACGGCACATATAGAGGAAGTGATGGGGAGAGCTCAGCGGGTCATGACTAAGATTATAAGCATTTGCCAGAGGAGGTTCCACCTGCCCATGCGGATAATAAAGACATACCACCAAGCGATCCTTCTCTCTATTGTTGGCTATGGAGCGTGCGTCTGGGCGCACAAACTGAACAACGTCGTGCCAGCTAGGGCTGTTCGAAGTATACAGAGGAATGTCTTTCTGAGACTTGTGGGTGCCTACCGGACAGTGGCGACAGACACAGTGAACGTCGCCCTAGGTGTGTGGTCATTGGACCTTCTGGTTAAGAAGAGAGTAATTGGGTACTGGAAGAGAAAGAATAACTGGGAGAGAGTTAGGATACTCACCTCACCTGAAGTGGAAACATCTGAAGATGCAGTATTTGCTTTGTTGAGGGAATGGCAGAGATGTTGGGAGGGCAGTGAAACTGGTAGGAGGGCTTATCAACTCTTTCCCAATGTGGTCGAAAGGATTGATAACGCACATCTGGAACCATCCCTGGGTCTGGTCCATTTAATCATGGGGAAGGGACCATACCCAGAATCCTTAAGGAAGATGGGATTGGTCGAATCCAATCTGTGTGAATGTGGTGAGGTGGATACTCCGGAACACGTCGTGTTGAAATGTGCTCGTACGCTTGAGATAGGAAGACCTAACCAGCAGGAAGTGCAAGGGAGACTGGTTGATGATATCCTGAGAGATCCCACCCATTGGAGGTTCCTAGATAAGCTGGCAGCGGAAGCTTCAGAAAGAGCCAAGGCGGAATATACAAGGGCACTGAGAGGGAGACGAGGACTGGGACAGAGGCTAAACAGACGGAGGCCTAGAGAAGGAAGGGGGGGTGGGGGGGAGAGACCAGTAACAGTGACGAGGACAGTGACATGGATAGTGATGAAGACTGAGACAATGACGAAGATAATGGAGGATACGAGGACAAAAACACGAGAAGCGGGACTGAGACGGATACAGGTGAGGTCTCAGCGGGGGTAATATAGGAAAAGGTGAAGGTTGTTTTGTGGAACTACTGCTATACAACCTTCCATGAGGAATAAGGAGAAATACCGGGAAGTGGCAAACACGAAGCCTTGTGGGACTGGCATATCAGTTCGGCTGATGGATCCGGATGGTTTACTGGGGTAACCCTGGTAATTCCGAGGGATCATCATTCCAGCCGAACAATGGGAAAGATGAGGGGAAAGAAACGGGACGCATGGGGGGAACCCTGTGACTGCAGATTCCTCTTCTTGAAACAAGAAGAGTAGGATTAGGTCTTGTAAGGGCCCTATGCATCAAGATGGAGATAGGCGGCTGATCCGCACCCCCGTTGTACCATCAGGGCAATGGATATTCCCGGAGGATTAGAAGATATTTAGGTTATCTAGTTGTAAGATTAGGATAAGATTAGGATAGGATAGGGACGGGAGGCTAGTAGGAAAGGGTAGGTGCTATAGGAGCCAAAACCTGTTTAGAAGTAAATAAATTGGATGATTTGTAATAGTAGGAAGTTTCTGTTCTGATACTCTGTAAATAAGGCCTGGATTTAAAATTGTAAGATGCCAGGCCAAATTAGATTGGAAATAAAAAAATAAAAAAATATGCAGGTCTACCACTGAGAGTATTTATGTTTTACAAATATCTTGATATATTTAGAATATTACATTTCAATTTGTAAAATTTGTAATACATTTGTACAATTAACTTTATAAAATATTTAATTAGAATGTATCAAATAGTAACATGTCAGATTTTGCGTCTCACCTGCGTCATGATCTTCTCCTGCAGTAGACCCCAGGTGAGGTAAGTCAGTTGCAGTCCCAAGAAACAAAACATAAGCAAGGACCCTTGCTTCAAGCTGCTGTGACTTTGAGTCTGGGTTGCAGGACCCCCCAAAGGGGCCCCATCCATACCCAATAACGGGTCGGGTCCCGACAGGCAGAGACGCACCAGGTTAGGAAAACAACTTGGGGCTACAAACAACAGTGCATGACACTAGCAAACATATATCTTTTCCAAAACCATCCACCAAAACATAGTTCAATGAGGGCACTTCCGCAAATAATAACAATTATTCCTGGACATGGGTCAATACTCTACCATTGCACTATTCATGTTCGGTCTGTGCACACAGTCCTAATTTACTTATCCTTTTAAGGTAGAGTATGTTATAAAGTTGTGCAAGGTCATAACCAATGGGAGGTGGAGGGTTCACCCCCCACGCCCTAAAGCTACCGACTTATTTACATTTTAAACAAAACAAGAAAATATGAGTAGCCTAATCACCTAATCAGTATATATCTTGTCAACACCATTCTAATGTTTAAGTACATTTAAAAAAATATTTGTGACTGCATTTATGAGTCAGATAACAAAGCTGGGTAGACTAGCACAAAATACTAACAAAGGAAATAGAAAGTATTAGTCAGTGTGGGGAGAGCTGTGGAAGTGGATAAGTCCAACTTTAAACTATTCAAATGGTAGTTCCAAGAACACATCACAGATGAATCAGCAAAAAAAAAAAGGAACAGAAGACCTGGATAGGATAAGTAGATGGGTGGAGTAGTGTGTATGGCTATAAACCTCCAAATGGTTGCAGTTTGTAAAAATATAAACAGCAGGCAGTTTGAAAACAGCTTGTTTTGAGATAAGTGGGTGCTATAAACACTGCCTTGTGAATGATTTTAGTTTTGTGAGTTTAGTGTGTAGTGTAGACTTGTGTTTATTAGTTAGATATTGTGTAGGTTCAACTGGTATGATTATCCTGGATGCTAAATTTTGTTTTATAAGTCAACACTATGAATAATTCCACTAAACAAACAAAACAACCTTATTTTCTTTGGACTATGTGGGCAGGGGTGAATCAACTTTTTCTCCAAGCACACATTTTTTAATCTCCAACTTTATTAGAGAAAGATGAAATTCTATCTAGAATTATCCAGGTTGGACCAATGGCAGCAGAACTTTATTTGTATAGAGGGGGCTGTAGGGGATGAATAAAAAGGGGATTTGAGCGGCTTGCCCCTTTTACCCCAGGCCTAAATAATTCCGGGGGCTCTCTCTCAACAATCGTTTGTCAATTGGATGAGCGATGCTAATGAAAAGGGCCTCGCTTGGAATTTCTTGGCAATCATACTCCTTTATAATCTATATGCAATGGTTTTTCCCCAATTTTTTTTTTTGGGTGTGTGTTGATGCCTCTATAAGATATTTAGGAAGGTCCTATCAAACATATTTTTATGATTTGGTGCCTTTAGAAGTTATTTGAAGTTTTTTTTAATCGTGTCATATTCTAAAATATAAAAGGGAAAAATAAATAAACTTAGAGAAGGTCACATTTATTCCAGGAGGAAAAACTATTTTCATGCCGCAGTCAGCTTTTTGTGCTGGCTGATTGTTTAATTATTTCATATTCCAATCTAAGATAGGCTTAATTTGTTTGTGTCACCCTGGTAGCAAGAAACTTTTATATATGGTAATAACATATTTTTGCGGTCATTATTGATATAACCTATAAGTACCGAGCCCTAACTTGACATATGAATATGTAAAAATTGTTTCAGTATATTTTGTAATCATCAACATAATTTCTTTCTATCTGAATAATTAATGGCTGTACAAGCATCTTTGTATATAAAAAATGGCCTATGTTTTTAGCTGGGCAAATAAAAACTCACCTGTTTTTTCCAAATAGTTGGTCCTCCTTACATATTTCAAGATGAGAAACCCAGGAACAAGAATCGTTGCATAACCCAGCAGGTTGAGAGACAGTCGGAACAGCCAACTGTCTCCCAAACCGGAGAGTAAGGGTTTAGCTGTGTCCGCATTATCCAAGTCAACCAAGGATCTGAACAGCTGAGTGATCAGGTAAATGATTCCTATTGTGCTAAGGATCAAAATGCTACAAAAAAATAAAAACATATTTCAGGTTGAAGTGGAAAATCAAAGCTTTAGGTAGTTAAAAGTTAGGGGATAAGATACAAAGAGTGTGGTATTAATGACACATTTTCTTTGTCATATTATAGTAAATTAGTTAGGCCTATTTTTTATCAACAATACACACAATAAGGATGCACCGATTCCATTAATATTGGTAAAAAAAATTGTGTATAGTTTTAAAATTAAAACAAAACTCATATAAAGCACAAAAGAAAGTAAATATGCAAGTGAAAGCAAACTTATAGCATGGCACCACAAGCATTTTAATACACAATAGTTTGGTTCCTTTTTATTATTATAAACTATCCTAACCTAACAAAACCTAGCCTTCTATATGACAGTAGCATGTTTTTACTGAAATACCAAGATCCCGAAGTATCTTGCACTAAAATAATCTCTTTATTGACGAACACACCATTTTAATCCATGGCCCTAATTGATTCCTATTCTTTTATTGGGGTCTTCCATTCTTTCTCATAAACAATATGTTTTAAAACATAAATTATTTTATTTTAAAAATATTATGCTACAGTACCTATTGTGAATTAACATATAGGGGCTTATTTTTATTGAGTTACGCATGGAAGGTCAGGTTGGGATGGTTTTCTTTACCAGTATAAAGATGTATTAATTATACAGCACCAAAATAAATACATTATCTAACACTTAAATATCTATTATGCCATTGGAATATATTAGTTGTGAGGTTACCCATTATGATCAATGAAACAGTAGGTACACCAAATAAGTTATGGCTGAATGTTTTTGTGTGATTTAGGCGATTTTTTTAAAATTTCACTTACTATAGTTATAAACAGGGATACTGTTGTCGACCAGTCTGTTCAATTTGTATGGAGAGTGGTTGGTTAGGGAAGCCCTGGATCAACGTGGCAATTTCAGGTTAAGAAGAGTTTCATCAACACAGTAAAATATGCTAATGATCTAGCATTGCTTGCCAAAAATGAAGAGTTGCGCAGGAAATTTTGGACCAGCTGGTGGAAATTGGGAGAATATATGGCATGAATTTCAACATTAAGAAGGATTTGAAGCAGAAACTTGGAGTCTCAGGGAGATGGAAATAAAAATATTTGGAGAGCTTTAAATGTGTTGATAAAGAAGACTTGATAAGATCAGGTGAACAATGAAGTCCTAAGAAGAGTGGATGAGAAGAGATCACTTTTAAATGTGATTCTTTGGTATAAAGCAAATTGGATCGGACACATCCTTAGAAGGAACCGTCTTCTGCACAATGTTGTAAAAGGCGAGGTTGAGGGGTAGTTTGAGTTATATGCACAGTTTCTTGCCTACCCCGTAAGTAAACGGCGTGATTAGGTATTATGTATGAAAGATAAGTACTTAATAGCGCCTAACAAGGGCAACCCTCNCCCCCCCCTCCCCAAAAAAAAGAAGTAAATAGGCCTATTGAAATCTTTGATATTATTACCCCAAAAAAATTAGTAGGTGCAAAAATTTAACAATGATAACTTAAAAGAGTGAAACAACTTTTTGCTCACTTACCAAATTATCACTTCTGGAATCCTGGGCATCGTGAATTAAATTGGATGTTGACAAACAATGACATTGAGAAAACTATGTTAATATTTAATTCTCATTCTTCTTTCCATATTGAAAATATTTCACGTACTTTAACGTTAAATCTTCTTGTTACGTTAAATTTCTATGCATAGCATATGGTTATAATTTAGGCTGAGCCGGTAAAGTAAATATAAAGCTGACATGTACACAATATTTTTGGTGATGCTAGCAGAAGACACTTGTGTAAACATTAGTCATGGCAAGCAACCTTCAAATTGTAATAATGAAAACAGAAACAATTTTTAACATAATATCTAATAGCTATGTACATTTATACATCGATTTTAATGAATACTTGAAATTATTTAAAATCAACTGTTTAATCATATTTATTTCTAAATAGTACAAGATTTTTTTTTGCACTTCGAATTTTGCATTGGTACCATTGTGTTCCCCTAAGCTATTGCCATCTAGCAGACGACACTAAAGGACTAAACACAGTTCTAGCGCACTTTTTAACTAATTCGCAAGAGGTAGAGAGAGGTAGCTTCAGTAATTAAATTACACTGGTCATATTAATGCACAGCTTACAAACTAACATAATTCCAAGTGTAAGCTACGCTTAGCAATTTTTTTTACGTAATATTGCTGAGCACGTAGGCAAAAAGTCAGTCTCGTCTTGATTAATTTTCCAATATACATCCCTCCTTCCCTGCTGTCCACAATTGGAGAAGGAAGGAGGGATGTATAATTTAGAGGAAATATACATCCCTCCTTCCTTCTCCAATTGTGCACAGCAGGGAAGGAGGGATGTATATGGGAAAATTAGTCAAGACGAGACTGACTTTTTGCCTTAGTCTTTTCAGCTTACACTTCTAAACCTATTCACCTGGTAGCTTCTGATAAAATTTCCTTAGCAATGAAAATACGCCATGGGAAATAAGAATATTTATTTTATTGGACATGTTATTCTTTTTCTATCGGTCCCTTTACATATTTTACCTAAGATCAATCGTTTGTATGATAATTGCGAAACAATGGAAAAAGGTACAGGTTAAGCCACCATTTTCCAAGATAGTGGGTGATCTTAGCAACAGGTCGGATTGGTCAGTACTTTTAATATGTTGTTTGGAAAAGCAACCTTAACAATCCCATAAAAATATTACTTATAAATTATGTCGCCAATAAAGTATAAGAAATGTTTACTTCACCTGCTCTGTGAGTTGTATGGAATAGAGAAATAAATGCTTAAATTTACTCTAAGTAAATCTGATGAAAGTACTTTTTATATCACCGACAAAATCCATGCAAAAGCAACCAATTTTTGTCAAAAAATGTGGAACGCTTCACGATTTTGCGTGTCATCCTTGCGCAGGGGCCATGCTAATCTTCTCTGTATCGTTCCAATTTTAGTATATGTACCGCCGAAGCGAGTACATTTACCACTTTAGAAATATTTTGGATATAACTTTACCAAGTTTTATTTATATCGTCAGTGGTCTTTATTAATTTTTGTATTACTTAGTAAGTACTCAAATACTAACGTAAAACCAATTTATTTAATAATATAATATAAGGCTATTTATGATTTAGCTCATGCCTTTTTCTTTATGATAACAAAACATTGTAAACATTTATATGTATGTTTATATTAAATATTATTTTAACAGGCAATTTCCTATAGAATGTTGTCAACGCTATCTTTGTCAGATAGAGCCAACTAAACGTTTAGTTGACGTTGTTGACACTAGATCTATTTTATAGCGCTAGAGTAGCTGACCAACATTAAAGTTAACCGATTTTGAAGACTTGATATCCATTTTTATGAAATAGGTAAGAAAAAAAAATCTTTGCCGGGATCGAATGTTTTATTAAATACATAAAAAGTATATATGATTATCTACTTAATAAATATAAGTCAACGTTAAAAAAAAAAAATATTTCAAACCGTTCGTGCTAAATGCGTTTAGTTAGGAAGGTAAAATTTTAAGGAAATGAAAAAGAACAATCTACGTAGTAATGTAGCAAAATAATCGAATCATTTTGTAATTTTCATTTGAATTATTTTTGGCTGATATTCGATTGTAAACTGTACAACCACTTAAACTTTGTATTATATTAGCATTAGAATCATTCGAAAGCGTAAGGTCGATTATTATATAGCAATGGGGACTATTTATTGAAAATGAACCTAATAGAAATGAAGACCTGTATAGAGAGAGCCTGGAAACATACATAATCATAAGGTCGATTTTCCTCAGCACTTCAGGCAAGGGAATGGTAAGAGAATGAATCAGCCAGCTCGCGTCAAGTCAGCTACTGTTTTCATTTGAATGATTTTGAAAGAATCGAATGAGTCGTATGCGAGAGTGGCACATTAGACGGTTGTTAGACTATTCGGGCACCGAATTGGGTCTTTCTCACTGACATTTGTTATGCTACTTCATTTTGTAGTTGTAGCGTAAGACGCACAGAGACACATTTAATTTGTTATAATTAAAAGCAAAAATGTTATATATTCATTATTTTCTTACCTATTTCCTGAAAATGGATATCAAGTCTTCAATATCGGTTAACTTTAATGTTGGTCAGCTACTCTAGCGCTATAAAATAGATCTAGTGTCAACAACGTCAACTAAACGTTTAGTTGGCTCTATCTGACAAAGATAGCGTTGACAACATTCTATAGGAAATTGCCTGTTAAAATAATATTTAATATAAACATACATATAAATGTTTACAATGTTTTGTTATCATAAAGAAAAAGGCATGAGCTAAATCATAAATAGCCTTATATTATATTATTAAATAAATTGGTTTTACGTTAGTATTTGAGTACTTACTAAGTAATACAAAAATTAATAAAAACCACTGACGATATAAATAAAACTTGGTAAAGATATATACAAAATATTTCTAAAGTGGTAAATGTACTCGCTTCGGCGGTACATATACTAAAATTGGAACGATACAGAGAAGATTAGCATGGCCCCTGCGCAAGGATGACACGCAAAATCGTGAAGCGTTCCACATTTTTTGACAAAAATTGGTTGCTTTTGCATGGATTTTGTCGGTGATATAAAAAGTACTTTCATCAGATTTACTTAGAGTAAATTTAAGCATTTATTTCTCTATTCCATACAACTCACAGAGCAGGTGAAGTAAACATTTCTTATACTTTATTGGCGACATAATTTATAAGTAATATTTTTATGGGATTGTTAAGGTTGCTTTTCCAAACAACATATTAAAAGTACTGACCAATCCGACCTGTTGCTAAGATCACCCACTATCTTGGAAAATGGTGGCTTAACCTGTACCTTTTTCCATTGTTTCGCAATTATCATACAAACGATTGATCTTAGGTAAAATATGTAAAGGGACCGATAGAAAAAGAATAACATGTCCTATAAAATAAATATTCTTATTTCCCATGGCGTATTTTCATTGCTAAGGAAATTTTATCAGAAGCTACCAGGTGAATAGGTTTAAAAGTGTAAGCTGAAAAGACTAAGTATATTATTACACAGAGAACACAGATTGGGGACCATAATTTAGAGATAACTTCAAACAACATATAATTTTACAAGGCTATAAGAATTTAAATATTTAGGAACATGTTTTCATCTTGCCTTCTAACAAGGAGTGTAAAACTCAGAATATACCAAGCAATATTTCACCGACTGTCCTTTATGGGTATGAAACATGATCATGACGAAAATGTACATAGGCTGTTCAAAAACAAGGTGCAAAAGGGGATTCGGCTACTGGTGAATGTAGTAAGTTACATAATGATGAGTTACATACCCTGTACATCGAAGAATACAGTGGTCAGGACGTGCAGTGTGAATGGGGGAATCTATAAGTGTTCAGAATATTTACTGCTAGCCCAATGGGAAGAGACCGTTGGGAAGAACTAGACGCAGATAGGAGGATAACATTAAAATGGACCTGAAGAGATAGGGTGTAATGAAGTGGACTGGATAGAACTATCTCAAGATAGCGTTAGGTGGGGTTCTTTTGTAAGTGCGGCAATGCATTTTTGAGTTCTTAATGACCAAGGGAAAAATATAGATTTTCCAAAAATAAAAATTATACCCAAGAATTAACTATTTTTGCCTGGGTTTTTGAAATTTCTTCTATGATTAGTTATTATAATAGCACCGTTCGGGTTGTACGCACTTACGCTCATTTGTAATGGTAGGGTGATTGTGAAATGAAATGGAGAACCTACACCTTAGAGTGGAATCCGAACCACGGTGGAAGCCTGGCATTCCACACATTCACAAGTTGTGATTAATACACGTATTGTCAGAGCTGAAGATAATGATTAGTTAATTGTCACATTATTATTCATTTTTATATTATTATATAGGATAAAATGTTACATTGGTATACTCATGTGCATAGATGCGACTCTTCCTCCCCCCTCACCAGCCACCGAAATGGGCTATCTCAATGCAGAGGGATAATAGCGATTTCATATGTTGTGTCATACGTCATAAACATAAGCCACTGATTTGTGCTCAATATTCCCGTTTGTCTAAATTACTTATATTGAATCAATATTATCATATTCGACAAAAGTATTATTTCGAAAAACCCACCATTACATCTGGAATATGGGAGAATCGGCAACACCGAGGATTTTGATGCCACATAATCTCTTCCTTTCTTTATCGACTATGAGCACACCCGGTCGTGGAATAATCAGATTTATTTATATTTATTTTACTGTGTCACCTTTCGTTCAAGACCATTTTCTGTATTGCTATAACTTAACAGTAATGATAATATTCAACGATCTGTTTGTGATTTGTAAAACCTCTCAGCTACACTGTAAATACTATCTAATAGCATTTTAAAGTTAATTTTAATCAGGGGCGTAGCGTTAGGGTAGACCATGAAACTAAGTCTCCCCAAATCTTCTACTAGGTGGATAGCAAAAATAAATAGCAAAGTTATCTATAATAATAAAAGGAAGTGTTTGTCTCTGTGTGTGTTTGTTTGTTTGCGATACCCAACCAAATCTACGATATGCAGAGATCTGAAATTTTTAACATAGGTGGACGGAAGGGGGTCCAAATGCACCTCGAAGCCGTAGTTTTAAATTTTTAACTAGCTTTTTAATAAGGATTTTTTTAACAAATTTGTGAAGAAAATATTTATAATCTGGTTTAGAATTAAAATATGCCACATCCTCTTCGGGGAAAAAAATGTGTATGAAATCGACCGTAATTCTAAACCATTTGTTGGGAGGGTGGGTGCGGAGGGGGGGGGGGATTGCCAGTGATATAAGTTTAAAAACACTTTCCAAAACGATGAAACTGAACACATTGCTTCTTGCAAGGAGAACATATTATTTTTCTCGTTCACTTCCCCTTCCCCACGCCGTGTAGCAAATTAATTTATTTCTTGTTGTCATCACTCATCACTACCTATACATTTTCTACCCTCTTCCCCTGCTTCAAGAGGCGCTGCTAGTCTCAACGATTTAATGTCAAGGGGTTGTGACAGGCGGGAATGTGGTTAGACAGTTGTATATGAACAGGGGGGATGAGGGGTTGCGAATACTTGGAAATATGACTAGGAAGGATATTTAGATATAAAACATCTTTCCCCTTTACCTGAGCTAAAAATATTTATCTATTTTAACTACAAATTCGTGAGAAAATACGCTAGCCAAAGTCAAATATTTAATTGAGTCATTTATTCAAATCAAATTATAAATCACACTACTTTTTAAGTACAAAAGTCTACAGTAACAACTAATTCACATATAAAAAAACAAATGAGGTAAAACATAGAACTATTTTTTTTAATGCCAGTATTTATATAGTAAATATGGAATTAAGGCTAATAGGAGTTTTTCCCGTTTATGCAAAAGATTATTTTTCCTTTCTAAAAAAATGTGTTAGTTACTTTTAGTTTTGACCTCGACATTGTTTTGTGAACTGTGCAAGTTTTTTTAAAATTTCGGTTTAGCTATAAAATGTAATGAGAATAATTGATATATTTCTTGTTGATAGTGCCATTATAAACTCGGTCGTGTCATATGCATAAAAATTGGTGATTAATATAATAACTACATGGCGTCAGCCAGCAATTCAGCTATGCAGACAAAGCGTCCGCCATCTGTTGGTGAAGATATTGCCAACTTCTGCGTATAGGTGTCATGTGTTAAGCACAATGAACCACCCAGCAGTTAATCTCAGTTTTCTAAACTGGATCTGATACATTTTCATTCAAGTAGCTCCTTATTTTTGTTCTCACGAAGCTGAGTTGACTCTGTTCCAGAATCACTGTTTCACATTAAATCTAGAAGCACCGGGGATTGAACTCGATACATTTGGGTCCAGGAACTCTGACCACCAGACCACAGAGGTGGTCGATAGTTACAATATTTTCTAGATTTCAAGCTATCAGCTAGAGATCAAATCTAAGGTAAGATTAGTGTAGGTATGTAGTACATCAGTCTTCTCTTCTTCACAACGGACGCTGGATTCTGAATTCGAGAGGGGGAATGAGAACACTTATCCCCCTATACCTGGTCTCGCTACTAGATACCGCTGTCAAAGGAGGCAATATCTATAGCTATATTTAATGAGATCTGATAACTAATGGAAAATATGAGCATATATCAAATTCAAAAATAATAAATGACTTCTTATTTTAGGGATACAAACTTGGTAGATAATCCTGTAAGACAAATATGAAACAAGAAAAAACGTATTTAATTTGTAAAACAAAATCCTTTATTTCATACTATATTTTTTGGCAAAAAAAAAGTGTACATTTTCATTTAATTGCATGAGATTATGTGCACAAATATATCAGTTTTCATATGTTTATCAGACTATAGTTTATCTTTGTTTAAAAACTAATAGAAGTTCCATTATTTATTTTCAACCTACTTGTTCTCAAGTTTGACCCATGGATAGAGAGTTAAGATTTAACGTAGATTTTTCGTGTGCTTATTAAGTTAATCACGTTCAAATGCGAATTTAAGGTGGGCAAAGGGGGCACGTACCCCCTTAGGTAGAATATTGATTATTTTTCGACTAATGGAAGTGGAGGGTGAGGACTGTGGCGGCGACCGATGAGGTTGTGAAACCAATTATATTTTTATTTTGCATCTTATTGCTAAGCTGTAGGAGAGTAGGGGTGGGCACTGGGCAGTGGGCACTGGGCAAAGCAATTGGCAACAAGGACCCATGTTAAGGAAATATATGTCTACCAGCGCACGCAAATATTTCTCCATTCAATATATCTGTGCCCCTCCCACCCCCCCTTTAACGATTTCTAAATTCGTACTTGATCACGTTATATTATATGCAAGCTCACATTTATTTCTGTATGATGTAGAACATACTAAGCCGCTATTTAAAATTACCATATTTTATATCCCGTAGTATTTCTGTACTGAAAGCGATAGTTTCAAAAAATCTGAAGGAAGTTTAAGTTTATCTGAATAGCTAATAATTTTGTGTTGTATTTGATGTTGCGTCTTTTTAATGTTATATAATTATTTTAACTAACTTAAAATATAATTAATATGATTAATTTTAGCTATACTATTTTGATACTTGTATTGATATAGCTCAACGCTTTTACGGTTTAACCATCATCCACTTGAGGAATCAGCTATAGAAAACTATAATTGGCTAATCTTAGCATGATTTTAATTGCGAGTAATTAAAATTGAAACAAAATTAGTCATGTAAAGCGTGCTTCAAGGATGCACGTATCTTTACTGTTGATTTATTTCTATCGTGGGTTGTTCTCTCTCCTTTTTAAATATCTCTAGATAGTGCACTTATTCCAAGATGGCGATTGATGCCAGGGAACTATCAGCGTTGCGTTGTCTAAGTTGTTCTAATGATGCTCTAAAGATCGGCCCAGGCATTGAGGTCCACTTTAGGAATGGACTCACTGGCGCAAGCCACCCTCTGGTTCCTGTAATAAACAATACACGAATGATACACCACAGCAATGTTTTTAAAAGTGTAGTCTTTACACCAATGAGGGTCCGCGGTGATATATCAAGTGTTTCGCAGGATCGCAGGATCAAATCATTTTTGAATACATATACTACATTTCACAAATTTGAAAATCAATATTAAATATTACTATAAACATCCCTACTATGCTGTTTTTTTCAGTAAACACACGTCTTATAGTAAAGGACGTTTCGACCAACCTTAAGTCAACAAATCTGAACAATTATTTATTATACATTATTAAGTTTTAAATGCTAAAAACAGGGAAAAAATATTAACTATTTATAAATATTATTTAATAAAAATATTACCGATAATCCAATGTAATTATATGGGTTTTTTAAATTCTACATGTAACAGGTTTATTTTTGCTTGTATTTTTTATAATACTATTGAACATTACTAAAATAAAATTAATGGAAAAACAATCTTTGTTAGAAATTAACCAATATGTTTAAAATTAAACTAAATTATTAAAATTTAAAAAATGCGCGGAACCCACTGCGGCGATACCGCAGCAAGCTAGCTTTCATTTGTTTTAAAGGCTCAGAATTCATTCTGATTTAATTTGTTTTACTTCGCCAGTAGACCTCTATATTAATTCTTGATTATTTTACACTTTGTCATTGTTTTGGGCTATCTATTTTTTATCTACAACTGACAAAAATAGATCTCTGGCTAAGAAGCAGTTCGTTGACACGTAAAACCAATTATGAGAGGGTCAACAAAAATACCAACACTCAGAATATCTTCAGAAATGTAAATAATGAACAAGACTCAACTGAGAGAATGGATTGTGAATCATTATTTAAAGGAACAAATAAATCTTTTAGTGGAAGTGAGGGGATTTTGAACAAGTAGACGAAAAATAAATTAAGGTTCAGCTTCATACTCTGACTTGGTACGCCTCATGCGCTGTGCTAAATATAGGACGGCACTTAACTTGAATGGAATGAGCTATTTTCACATATGATGCTGGCCCGTTCCATTCTGATCTAGGTAAGTGTCGTCCTGTGTTTCATCGTTTCTCAACTGGTGTACCACGGCACATTAGTGTGCCGCGAAAGGTCAACAGGTGTGCTACGGGGAATTTGGGGGAAGATAAAAAGAAGCGGTAGAAATTTGAGGGGTAGAAATAAATGTGTTTAAATCGATGGTCAATCTTTTTTTTAATTAGCAAAATCATTAGAACCTTAGCTATTAAACTTTTATATACAATCTTAGTACTAGAATTTTTAATTGTATAATATTTCCTTAAAAAATAGATTGCGCACCTTGGCAATTTTAGCGCTTTGTTCATTGTTCTGTGAAATCAAAAGTTTAATAATCGCTGTTGTATTTAGAACTTTTCGAACCGCACTTGAGGCGCACTAAGTCTGAGTATGAAACTGGACCTAAATCTGAAGAAAGGATTTTAATGTACCAGCGATACACTTGCACGTAGACTCCAGTACGTTTTATTTTATCACAAAACTTTGTCAGATAGTGGTTTGCAGAGATTGAAACTTTTACGTAATTTTCAAAAAAGCAAGTGTATAGTAGTTATAAACTATAAGTAGTGACTCAATGATTTCAAATCATGACAGTTCACGAGCTATAAGGGGTTAAACTTGCTATATAAGGGAAAAGGGCTCGATGATTTTTTATTATGTTCATCACATACTAAGGTAAATTATTTTTGTCATTTAGTTAACAATTATTTTGTGCGCCATAATGCTGACTGTAAAATATTTGTTGGAGTCAGTACATGTGGAGCACCAGCTACGTGTGAAATATAGGCATTGCTACACGCGTTAAAGAGGTTGCCAGTCACACACACTGCTTTATTCGAAGATAACAGTTGACGGTAGGAAAATTTGCCTCCTGAACTTGATTCAGTACGGTAGTGCAAATTGTGGACACAATTAAATCGCGGGCATCAAGTACACGTCTACTCAACGCGCTTTATGGAAAGCGATTATAAGACTGCTTCTTTTCACCTATCTACGTTGATTATCTGGTGTAAAGATGCTCCCACTAGTTTTTGAATTAAGGTTGAGATAAAATCTGTTCTTCGTGTCACTAATAATATAATATTGGTCGTATGGGCTACAACAATCGTGACCCAGCAGTGGAAAGATTAGCCAGTACTAATGTGCCGTTGCCCAGGGGACGCCCGAATGTACTAATCGTACATCCTTTCCATGGAGGATCTTTCCATGTCCCGATGAGATGAGATAAGATGAGATGATGGTGATAGCGAGTACAAGGGTGTGGAACCAGTGGAAGCACAACCTAACTTGAACCTAATTAATCAAACCCTGGTGGCAGTTGGATTAATTCTCCTTTCATTAAAAATACCCTGGGTATACCAGCCAGGAAACAAACCGGGGACCCCTAGGCTTGTAGCCAGGTGCACTGACCGTTATACCACGGGGCCGGTTTCATGTCAATTATAATTCCAGTCCAGTCTATGATTTCAACTGGCTTGCGCAAATGGCATATCCCAGTGATATATTCAGAATCTTTATTAGCATGAACCTTACTTAATGGTTGGTAAATTTAAAAAAATAATTTATATGACAATATATCAGAATAAATGAACTATGAAGCAAGGGGTTCGATACCGAGAGGTTTTACCACTGGCCATGGGTGATTTTAACAGCGCTGCTTAATGATACACGGTTTTAAATGTCGTGTTTCCACCAGCGTGTCTGAATTACTGTGAGGCTTAAATTGTCTTTACCCGCTTCGGTGGCCGTGTTGTCTAACTCACTACTCTCGTGTTGGACTAGACTGCCAAAGACGGGAAGATCGTGGCTCAATTCCGGTCGGGTGCACTAAAGGTGGTTTCCCCCCCCTCTCTTATTACATGCAAATGTGGGTGCACTTTATCTGAATTAAACCTTCCTAATCCCTAAACCGTACATAGGCGTATAACCCGAACGGGTAGTAAGACGCTGTGCTAATACATAAATAAATACATCGTTTTCTTTGGTTGTGTTTCCACGGGCGGCAGAAATACGCGTGACTCGTTCGAAAGAGAACCACATGTGGTTGTGCTAAGCTGCATGAGAATATATTATTAGACTATGTAATGCTAACATTCGTTTGAGAGTTTAGATGTGGAGTTATTTATTGGTGAGAGAGAGAGTTGCTATTGGCAGTCCAATACCCCGATGCAATAATTCGTTAGAAAATACTTTTTCCTTAGTTTGTTAGATAACATGTAGCACTGTCTTGTTTCTAGTCTTGTTTAAATCAGAGGATGTATTCAGTATTGGTGACACTATTAATGTTCACACATTCTTTTATGTAATAAAACAAGTGCAAGTATTCGTTTTCTAAGTTTATTTTATTACTTAAATCTTACAAGAAAACATTAGGGAGTATTGGCGGTGCGTGAGGCGTGCTGTTAAAAATTGCTTGTAGAAATGAATGGGCTCCTAGTCTCTTTCTCAAATGTTGACTCATTTGAGGGAAATAAATATGATGTATTATTGAACATATTCGGAAATCGCTTTAAAAATACTGCTGGCAGAATAATATCAAGAAATCCTCTCAAGAGTCAAACACATTGAATGTGTGGATTGGGAATAGTTACTAAAATAAGCGATGCTGGGCATCTGTCACTTGCTTGTTGACAACCTACGTGACGCTTATCATCTGTCCACTTACACATAAGAGGCCTGGAAGAACGCCAGAGGCTGCATGACCACGATGTCATCCGAGTTATCACACATGACCCGCGCAAGACTGGATTTGCGCAATTGCTCGAGTTGTGCTGGAACAAAGAAGTACACTCCATGAGCTTGTGTATCACTCTCGGGACGATTTCAACGACAACGTGTTTTATTGACACAGTTTATTATTAGTAATACAATAAAATTAAGTGACCACTCACAATTGTTAGGAATAGTTTTGCCTGAAATTAAAATACAATACAATAAAATACAACGGTTGGGTTTAAAGAAAATATTGAGAATCGAGTATTTTTAGTATAAATTATTAATTATCAATAGTGTTCTATTATTTCAAAGACTGAGATAATAAATTTAAATATATCTTTCTTAACAGTGGAATACTAGACTAATGTATGTTTTCTGATTTAAAACCCGTCTAATATTAAATGTAAACATGAAGCCCATCTTCTGAAGCTCGCCCTAAACATGATAAGCCTAGCCAATCACGAATGCCCTCAGTACTGCGCCATAGCGGAAAGTTGTTGAGCTGTAAACGCTTTAAGTAATTTTAATATGAGTATTAAAACGTATAAACTAATATTAAAGAACTGTATGCCTATTATTTAAGTTATAGACCAAATAACGTAAATCTACAATATTAGAAATAATCGAATACAAAGCAAATAATATTTACATTACGGAAAATATCTTCTGATAGTTTGAAACGATCGCTAAAGATAGTTTACTCGGTATCGTGTCTACTTACTAAAGAAAGGGTCCCGGGCTTGATTCCAAACATGGAATAACATGTATTATTGACCAAATTGGGAATTTGCCCATCACAGTGATGAATTATCTAGGTGTTGTGTCTATTCTATAATTTAGTTGGTTTAAAAGTTGTGTGCTGATATAATTAGTTGGTTCAGATATGGTAAAGAATAAATGTCTCTAATAAAAACTAATTTTAAAAGTGCAAGTACATTTGATTTAAAATTCTTCTTTCTGCTCCCTCCCATTTATCCTTAGTGCCAGTTTCATATTTAGTTTGAGTACGCTTCAAATGTGATGTTCCACTAAATACAAGACAACACCAACCTAGATCAGAATGGAACTGGCCAGTTTCATTTTTCGAGTTTAGGTTGGTGTTGTCTTGTATTTAGGGTGGCACCGCACTAGAGGCGTACTCAAACTGACAATTAAACTGGCCCTAGTTTCGGAAAGTCCTAATAGGTGCAAAGGAACTGTGCAAACAATTTAATTTACTGCCGAGGTAAGCAACAAAATAGTGGGGAGAGGACTGACCTGGTGTGAAGGAGGACTGCTGGTCACTCTCCTCGTAGAAGAACCGGTCTCCTCTGCGCAGGCGTGAGAACTGGTCACCCACCAGACACACGAAGGTCTGCCCTAGCAGTGCCCCTTCAAGAGGCTTCTCGGCTACAGCTGCCACGAACAAGTCAACCTCATCCACAGACCCGTACAGACTCTTCAAGGAGTCCAAGGACTGGGGATAGCAAACAATAAGTAGAATATTGATGGACCCCTCACTGAGGATAACCATGCCTGTAGTGCTCTAAGAAGCGTTTACATTTGCCACGAACAAGTCCATCGCGCCCTTAGACTCGCAAAAATCCTTTGAGGAGGCCAGCTAATGGGAATAGTAATACTTATAGTGGACCACTTATTCATGATAGCAACAAACAAGGTAGGGCTTTTCAAGTTACAGGGAGGACCTTAACTTTGTATAATATAATAAATATCTGGATGAATCCACATTATTGTGTTTAAAACCAAAATTAACTATGTATAAAATATATAGTTTGGTGGGATGAGCATTTGCTGTGTTTAACAACACACATTGAAAGATCACAAGCTGTTTATAGGAACAAATAATAGAAGGCCCAGGGGCTCCGGAAGCTCTTTGGAAGGGGGGGGGGGAGGCTCAACTGAAAGGTATTCGGGGTTCCTTTACATGTAAAGTTTTTAACTCCTGATGACGCTTCACACTATTTGAAGAAGGTTTATTTTTCATAAGTAGTTCTTTTTTATGCCTTTCTTTGTCATCAAGTATAGTAATTACATGGTAGAAAGAGAGGATACTAAAATACAAACTTATTTAGTCAATAATGAGAATGTATACTTTATTTTTACTTTACAGAGGATAAAACTATATTTGTGAAAAAGGACTGTTAACAAATAATGGTTTTATATGATACCCAGAGTACAGAGGGGGGATCTAGAGGCTCTTCCCCAGATTTCTTGTGAAATTTGGATGCCCTTGTAAGTAATTTAGATTGGCCCTCAAAATTACAAATTCTTCTAAAATTTAAATTCCTTATACGTTGTTTGAAGTGGTCCTTGCCTAGAAGATTTTTGAAATTTGAATGCCTCTATAAGTTATTTAAGGCCTAGACTATAAAGTACATTTGAATGACAACAGTTCTCAAAATATCTTCTTATATAGAGTCAACGGAAAATCATTAAAATACATACATAATAATATTCGTTTAAAAGCTTTAAGGAAAACATTCTTCTAGGCAGTTTGCATACAGTTTTCCTGTCCAAAAATATATGTTTACTTTCCCAGTATTTAGAATAAAAAGCTTTAAATATAAATATCATCATTTTCCTTTTTTTTCTATTATGTTTTTGGCACAAAGATGATAAAAAAAAGTCGCATGAATTGGAGATAAAACTAATGTATTACATTTGGTTACGCTCTATACTTGGTATTTAAGAGATTATTGCAAACATATCTGAAAATTCTAGCGACTTTTTAAAATCTCTTTGACTTTTTGGAGTATTTAAAAAAATAATTTATCAAGCCTCATATATATACTGATAACAATGCTATCAACACAGGAAGCAATTATATTAACTTTTAACACTTTTTATTCAAAATTAACAGCCAATTAAATATTTTTAAAAATACTAACAATATTGTTTATATAAATAATGTAAATGGACTACCTAATTAATAAAAACCTGTTTGAAAGTGAAACAAATTGAAACAAAAGTGAAAGAAATTAATACATCAAACGTGAGAGGTTCAACCCTCCACCTTAATCCGGAGCCCCTGGGAAGGAAGGCCTTTGACTGTTTATAAATTACAAATACTGGTAGGCCCTTGATTGTGTATAGTTCAAATGTGAGAGGACCTTAATTGCGCACAGAAACACAATTGACTGAGAGCTCACTGGCTGGCGTTAGAAACAACTACGGGTAATCCATCAAATGAGAATAAAAAGAAGACGCAAAGGAATAATACTAAGTTTTCTCAAAATATATAACCGGTACTAAATTTTTTCATATGCATATTATAAATGGGATTTATTAACGTGATCACATTCTATTCAAGATACGAAACAATAAAAATTGTCCTCACCAACACAATTATTTCAATTTATAGAAGTCGGGCAGTGAGACGTCTTTAATGACCTTACCTTAGGGTCCATGACGTCAAGGAGGCTGTCCCAAGAAGAGGCTCGGGGGAGTCCACACACCTCCCTCCAGTCGTTGTAGGGAGGCAACCCGTGGTCCCGAGCCCTCTGGATGTTCAATGCCACGAGATCAAGACCAAAATCAAGATCACCTTGGAAGAGGTGGTCCGTCAGCTGAGAGAGAACATAATAGTTGTGAGAATTATCGAGGGAGATGCTCTTGTACAATAATTGGAAAAGTTAAAATATAGGTGGCTTAAAGTATTAAAAAAGTTATTTATGTATTTTATTCATACAATTTAGTGCTAATAAGGTTTATCATAAACCTAAACACTCCAACCCAGTGAATCAAGTGAAGGAGATTGAATTCTTTACCACAAATACGACATAAATAATATGATAAAAAGTATCAAAAGTACCACCTTTGTGAAATTATACTTCCGAAAAACGAAACAGGTTACAGACCCTGTGGTTAGACACCTTAATCCAGTCGATAGGGCATGCACCTACTTGAGAGAAGGTGCTCTGGGTTCGATTCCCAAATCAAATAATGGTTTTATTTTTACTGGTGACGAATTAACACTCGGGATAAGTGGCCTAGATATTTATTATTTATAATAAAGTAATTTGTAAGTCTTGTAAGGACATTAATTAGTTAGTTCTAAAGGTGCATGTTAATCATCTTATAATATAAATCTAACCCCACTGCTAATGGGTAAAAGCTAAGCACCATTTATGTGGGGCCATTCCTACAGGTCTAGGTTTATCTAGGCCCTTGTTACAATTGCAAAGGTGGTTACGGGTCTAAGAGGTTAGACATGCAATAGATTATATTGCCAACAACGGGGATATTTAGGTTAGAATCTTGGCCATTTTCACAGGGAAGATATTTGACACATTTGATTTGTTCTTATAGTTCCCCAACCCCTCTCCATGCTAATGTGGCTGTATTTCTTCTAAGTAATCCTCCCTTAGAATAAGTAATATATGGCCTTTGTGTTCTACTCTTACAAATACAATTTCCACCACTACTACTTTTATTACTACTACCATGGTTACATGTATCCATTTAACTTTACTACTATTACTCAGGGCCTTACTCAAAGATATTATTTTTCTGACTGAGTTGGCTTGTGACGAAGTCCCAGCAGTAGATGTGGAGAGTGGTTTCTAACATTGAATTCTTGTTAAATTTCTAAAACATTATTTGCGTTGAAGCATTTTTTTTTGTTGGAACTACGATCTTAGACATTGACGAGGAATACAATATTACATCAATAATAGTTATACTTTTGGTGGGGGTTTAAGCCCCTTTAAACTACCCCATTCTGCAAGGCTGTTTGGAAACAACGTTGTCATTTTCTTGTTTCCACGTGGTCAATCTACACTCGAATATACGACAAATTTATCTACGCTGGATTATCGATGTTGCCGAAAAGTTTATTTTCCTTAACCCAAAACAGTCATAAAAATGCATGTTTGACTTTCGTGTTCATACTAGCTACTATAAAAATACTTATAAAATAAATGCTTTTGTTTTATTAATTTCTGGTGAAAACTACATTTCCCAAAAAATACACTTTATTTATAGCTTGCATAAACTACTCAGCTTTGCCCAAGAGAAATATATTATTATTATTAGGAAAAAAATGGCGTGAGGTAAATAAAATAATTTTTTAAAGAGTAAAAAGTGTAAAAAACTTAAAAGGGTAAAAAGCAGAGTAAGGGATAAAGTAGGTTTATTATTTTACTGCAAAAAGTGAAAATGAGGCAAACGAGTAAAAAGTAGATATAAGCTATTTTAAACCTTTTTAAAACCAATTTTAAGTTACTCCTTTAGCTCATTTACCCTTTTTATCATATTACATTCTTTTGGCCTTTTTCAATTTTGGCCTCTTTTAAACTTTTCCCTTTTCCCCCTTCTCCCCCTTTAGGCACGTTTTGCCTTTTTACCCTTTTTGTTCTTTAGTAATTTCTTACACTTTATATCCCTGTAGACATTTTTTACCATTTTTTGCCCTTTTTGCCTTTTGTCCTTTTTGCAAATTTTAAACTTTTAATCTTTTTACACTTTTCAATCGTTTTACTTACCCTTTTTCTTTGTATTAAAAAATATAAGATTTTTTAAAAATATTTTTTGTGTTCTTACACCTTTTATTCGAAGTTCGTGGTTCACCCTGCATGAATATATTAGAGTAAAAGAGATAAAAAAAGTAGCAAAAAGGGTAATAATTAAATCAAAAATTATTTTTAAAATTAGGGTATGTAATAAAGGGAAAACGAGTAATAATGAAAGTAAGAAAAAAATAATTAAAAATGGATAAGCAAATTTAATAAAAATAAAAAGAATAAAAGTTAAATGTTAAAAAGAGGCAAAAACACCACATAAAAAAGAAGTTTTATATAGTAATTGTATCAAATTCTTGGAAATTCTATATGTTCAGACGTCATTCAGCTCTCTGGGATTAACTATTGACTAACATGTCAAACTTATATTTTATATCGTAACTAAAAGTGTAATTTATTTTAGTTTTAGGAAGCTTAAATGACCCCCCCCCCCCTTTCCACTTTTCTATAATGATCCTTTATTTTGAAATTGAAAGTCCCTATTTCTAAATAGTAAATATTTAAAATGCATTTGGTTGTTGCAGTAATCCCTCTAAATTCCTTGCAAATTTAATGTTTTGCCTCGTTTTAAAGGTTTTTTTTACCTAACCTTCCTCCCCACTTCTCCCAAAACAAATTAAGATCTTAAGTCCTTTATGGTATTTGGAGTGTTCTTAATACCTTCTTGCCCATTTTAAGTTTTATGTGCCAGGTCTCCACCGTGGTTCGGATTCCACGTTAAACTGTAGGTCCTTCAATTCATCTCACAATCACCCTACCATTACACATTAGCGTAAGTGCGTATAACCCGAACGGGTAGTAAGACGCGGTGCTAATAATAATAATAATAATAATAATAATAATAATAATAATAAGTTTGATGTCATACGGAAAAGTAGATGTTTCTAATGTTTTCGGGAATTTTTAACCCCTCTACCCCTTTACTTAATTCAAGCAGCCCCTGCTTATAAATGTATAATTCAAGACTAATTAGGCTAATAGATGTCCTTCAACCTGCCTGCCAAATTTAAATTTTATACAATTCCCTAACAGTGTTTTTTCTGTTAAATGTCCCCCTTTACCTCCCCCGCCCTCCCTAAGTCTTAGTTAAAAATTGAACATTTTCCCTTCTTTATATTTATTTGGAGTCGTTTTTTTTTACCTGCCTGACGAATTTAAGTTTTCTACTAAACTAAGAAATAGATGTTTACTATTATATTTTGATATTTTGAACCCCCAAACCCTTTTCTCCAATTTACTCTTAGAGATTTCAAAATTTAAGATTTATTGCTTTATCTGGAATTGTCTTTCTATCTGTCAGCCAAATTTTAATTTTCTGCTTCATTTAAAAAGTTATTTTTTAAATAATGAGTCCCCATTTGCTGAATCCTCATTTGAAAACTCCCAATTTTAGATATTTCTGGTTGAATGGAGAAATACTGCAACCTTTCTGCCAAACAAATTTACAAGTTTTCAGACCCAGGTTTTGGGGAAAAACGGCTATGAGTAAATCAGTGAGTCAAACACTTCCTTTCCCCTTTACCTTCTTATTGGAATGAAATTAAAAAAGAACTCAAAAAAATCTAACCCAATTCTAGAAAGGAGTGTTCATTTTACATTTCAAGACTATATGTCCATTGGTTCAAAAGATACATCAGTAAACTTTGAAAAATGTTAACCTCCTTTTTTACCTCTTAGAGATCAAACTTCGCAAAACCCTGTCTTAGCTCTTGTCTAGGGCCAAAAAGGAAACTTCACGCCAAATTTCAAGCTTCCAAGCTCATGGTATGAGGAGATACGGTGATCAATGTATGAGTGAGAGAATATTGCTCTTTATGTATAAATTAAGTAATACTTTGTGTCTATGTGTTGGTTTGTAGTTTTTGCTAAAATAATTGTTGAATTATAAGCGTTTGTGACATTTTTATAAGTATTGTGTTGATGACAACCAACATTTAGTATTAGCCTAAGAAACGTATGGCATTATATTCCATTTTTTATTTGTTTATTTATTAGTAAATGATTTAAATGAAGTTTTTAGCATAAAATTATGTAAAAACCTACGTAAAATAAGGTAGAGTTGATAAAACTTTTATCCCCGAAAATAAACTCAGATTCGTGGGTAAAATCCATGTTTCTAGAAAAAGTTGTAAACCAAGTCCGATGGAAAGTTTATTTGCTTGCCACTTGTTTGCCACTTACTTGCTACCCCCACCATTCCGTATTATCTATGGAGGAGTTCTAATAATATATTTGGCAACAGTTAACCGAGAGAGAGAGAGAGAGCAAAGCTAAGCCTTTTCTCCAATTCCCTCAAAGGTAAGATTTAAAGTTATACCTTTTTTGAGTTTCGTTGTGTTACGTATGGAAGAAGGTACAGGAAAGGTGGAGAAAAACATAATAGGGGAATGAACACAAAATGGCTTTTACAACTAAAAAAATAATACAAAGAACACTGCTGCCACTGTACAAAGATTTAATGTCTGCCTCTTGAAGAAAATCGGCCATTAGTTCCCAATCTCTCGACCCAGTCTTGGTTGCGGTTTTCTTCAAGAGGCGGCCATTACCTCTTTGTCCATGGGCAGCCATGTAATTTGGGAATTGTGTTCTTCTTTTAATTGTAGAAGCATATTGTGTTTGTTCCCTTTTATGTGATTCTATTCGTCTTTCCTGTGCCTTCTTCCATATACAAACAGAGTTACTTTGACATCCTCGTACCTCACTGGAGAAGAACCTATCAAAGCGCTGGCAGGTTTGAGTTGAGAGCCCTCTGAGGTAGTCATCGAACGCTCCCTCCTTGTACAGGGCGAAGGGCGAGAAGTGGCTCTTGTGCATCATCACGCTGTCCCTCACAGACCCAAAGCGGCTGAAAGCCCTTCAAGACACAAAAAAGGTTAATTCTTCCAGTCCTTAAATTTCCGTTCTAGCGTCACACTGGGGATGCCTCTTCTAAGGTTATAGAACGTAGAGGTGGTGTTGTACTTGAGACTTCTCTGAGAGACCTCAATTTGAATCTTTGTTCGGGTCAACATTTACTCTCCAAGAGGTGTGAGGTCCCATCGTTCCCTAGTTACTCGAAATTAGTGTGGTTCCAGAGGCCATAGCTCCATTTGTGTACTAATTACCGTTTATATAAATCTTCCTTGACCACTCTTCTCCATTTAGATACATCCAAATTAGCCCACCACAATAGGAAACATTATCAAAGGTGTTAGTCTAGTATTGCTTGGATTCCGTTGTTGATGGGGTATAAGAATTTCAATTCCAGCAGGGTTTACGTTTTTTTACTAACGGTTTCTTCTCCTAAATTCTGCCTTTCTCTTCCATACCCCACTACGGTAATAATTAGGGTAGTAATAATAATCTGAGCACAAACACATCTAATGGTTTAATTTAAGTGGTGGGTATAAGAAAGGTTGTTTATAAGATCCACACACACGTTCGCATGCAGCTCGGATAAGTAATTCACAGGAAACTTCCCCCAATGCACCCAGCCTAGATTCAAACCTTGATCTTCCCCTATCACCATAAACCAAGTATATTACGAAAAGGACCATATGACCCTCTGTTTAGATACACTTGTGAGGAGACTCACTTGATGTGTCCCTGAACGAGTGTGTGACCGAAACGGAAGGCAGCCGTGGAGAATACGTTGGTGATGCCAGCGTTGAGCGTATCGTCGTACAGACGGGAGTAGCCGCTTTCTTTAGGTGTCAGATCAAACCTGTCCATGTAGTCTCGACCTGAGGGAAGATAGAGGATACTGTACATTTTGTGAGGATTGATACGAGAGAAACGTTTATCTAGGGACTCTGGAAATTCTCTTTCACCACTCTTAGCTCCTCTTTAAAACATAAGCAAGGCTTAGTCCTTGCCTGAAACTATTCGCAATATCCGTGGTTAAGGGTCTATAGAGAAAATACCATTCCTAGGGGACACTGAATTTAATCCGAATGGTTCTCACAAAAATATTAAATATTTGTAAGCAGGTTTGCCATTATTTCCATTTAGTAAAAGGGCTGTGTAGTATTGAATTAGATACACTTTTCTAGTCTAAATTATTGCCCATAGAAGTCCTGGTACATATTTAGTAAATAGCTAGGTGATAGGGCTGGGTGCTCAGTATTAGATGTACTGTCTTGTGTTCAGGTTTTTAAAGGTGTGTGCTAATATAATATTTCTGTGGTTGGCATTTGAATGTCAACTAACACATTAAAAGGATTGATCACCGATATTTTATGGACTTTCTACTTTATTAACAACAATTCATCCTCGTACCTAGAATGAGTGGCAGAAACTCGTTGTAAGTGATGTGCTGTATCTCTCCCACAACAATCCTGCGGGCCTCCTGGAAGAGGGTTTCGTCCTCCCAGTTAGGGTGTAGGATGGCGAGCTGGGTGGCCACCCTGTTGTGCTCTCGCATCCACAAGGTATGCATCACTGCAAGGTCAACCTGCTCGTTGACGCGGGAGTCACCTGAACAAATCAACATCCCAAATATTTCACTCAGTATTACATCTTTAAAAAATAGGAACGTTGTTTACATTTCTTTTACCGACTGTGAGATCACTTTTTCATTTGAATAATACCATTGTCCTTTTAAATTTAACAACCCCTCAAGTTCTCATCATCACATTCATTATTTTGGAACTTCTTCCTAATTTTATTCCCCCAAGTCAGAGTACCCATTCGGATTAAATTAAGCTAATGGGTTAGGAACGAGGAAGTTACCCGCTTTTATTTGGATGGAGAGTGGGGAAACCATTTAGGGGAAAAACCCACCCTCAATACGCCCAGTTTGAATTCATATCGCAGCTTTCCCACCAACAGCCACACCATTTAGATACAAACGTTCACTTATGGGGGGTTCTACTTAATTACAAAATCAAGATCTTCTTAAAATAGTCACGTGTATGGCAGCCTGTACACTAGGCTTTGTTTTGTATAATTTAATCATTTTGGTATCAAGTCGTTTTCTTCAACAAAAAAGGAAGGAAGTGTAAAAAACTGACGTATAGGTCAGTCAAGTGTAAGTGAGGGTTTTAAGCAGGAAGAATCAAACTTTTCTGAATTCGAGTATTGTTATAAGTCTTTCCAAATTATTGTGAAACGGACGTACCCGCCTTGAAGCAGGCGAAGGTCTGGGTATCATCCACGCACTCGTCCTCGTTCTGGGGTAATAAAGACTTCCCTCTGACGTTCTGCACCTTGAGACGTCCTCCAGTGAACTCACGGATCTCCCTTTGGCCTCCTCGCGTAGACCCATAAATGTTGGAGCCATCCAGGTAACCCGATACCTGGTTCATCTGCACTCACCGAATAACTTTGTATCATGACATGTAATCAAGCTACTATAACCTAGAACTCATAGCTATATTGTATTCTTCACCACTCTAATTATTCCTAATAACATTCAAGTTGAAATTTCCATTCAACCATTATTCAAACAGCAGCCCTGTTTAAGATACTCTGTGCTCCTAAATAGGCTATCAGTTCTTTGTATCACTGTTATCTTGCCTGGTAACACTCCACTTGAAGTCACTAGTAAGTCGATATTCAGACATGCTCTCTATAATGCTATCTATAATATGGCCAAGTATTGATGAGTATATTTTTAGCTTCTTAAGTACTTTTACCCCTCGATTTTTCCTTTTGGTATTTCCAAACATTCAAGATAAACCTTTAGGAACTCAAATTATTCTACTAATGGAGACAGATTAAGGTGGATTTTCTAAAAGAAAAAGTCATCTGAGCTATACAGAAAAGAGGATATAAATAACATTGGGAGGATGGCAGGAGGAACATCTCAAGTGATTCTGTTTGAGCTCCATTCGCCCGGTCCCTCAAGTTAGAGTCAAAAATATCCAATTGCCAGTCTCGTATAACCTGTTCGCGGGGCCCGAAGTTACACTCTGGTCGGGGGGCTGGCAGAGAACGGACAAACTCCATGCAGTGCTCTCCCAACTTGGCAAAGATATGGTCGTCCTTGGGTAAGATTATCGGGAAACAGTCGGGATGTCTCAACTCCTGCGAGACCACGTCTCCATTCCTGCAGCAGGACAGCCCTGATCCACTCTGGCCTATAGCAGACAACAAGGACATTATTAGAATACCTTGCGTCATCACCACTTAGAGAAAAGCAGTCGGTATGTATGTCTCAATTCTTTCTACAGGACAACCCTGTCCTACTCTGACTTTTAGAAGACGATAAAGACACCATCAGAATGTTAAGCGTCACTACCGTTGGAGACAAACTCGAATTAACTGTCCAATATGATTACTGAAACCACTCAAATTTTCATTTTCACAATTCAGACATGACTACGTTAACATTATAGATTAATACTATAACTGATCCATTTATTTTACAAAAGGAAAATCCACATACCTTCACCATTCTAGAAACGCATTCGTGCTCTATACAATAGTGGGACCACCTGGACTACTAGTGTTTGGGGCCATTAACAGAGGTAGCCAGTGCTCCAGACTAGGTCATTAGTGCTCTCAGATCATGGAAGGAGAGCATGGACTACCAGTAGCTGAGACTTTTATTAGAGGTAGCCAGCATTTCAGTTCTTGAATAACAGGGATCATGGAGGGCAGTATCATAGAATAAGCTAGAGTTAGTTAATGGGTCTGTAGCTCTCACCCCTGCTGATGGGCGTGTGGGTTAGATCGTGGTCGAGGAATTGCCCCCACTGCATGAGTAGCAGTGTATAGTTTTCATGAGGAATATCAGCATCTGTGGTGAACTGCACGCTGACAACCCTAGCACTGGGAAGTAGTTCTCCGTTATTTGCCGTACTCCTCGGTGTGTTCACACCTGGAACCAAATATTCACATCTAGGACTTCATAAGAACTACATTACATACTAAATTAATGTTACTAAACAGAATTTCAATTATATACGCCCCCTCCCCCACCTGTGCTCGCTAATAGATCGACATACGGTAACTATACATATAATACCATACACCCTGTCCTACCACCTAGATATTTCACTACTTCAGAATGCAAGCGTTTAATCTCTAAAACAACTCAATTTTATAGTAAAGGTGTTAAAAGAATGGAGTTTTTATAGTGAAATAACTTTAAATAAGTTTCTAAATTATTAACAGGATTTACATTTTAACTTATTTGCGTTAATATTCCTACTAATACAAAACTAATCCTAGTGCCTAGATATTTACTAATTGAATAGCAGAACCTATAAATTAATTTAACATAGAACCTTGCGTCTAATGTTGCACACCCATCCATAGCACCTAGATATAAAATATATTAACTAATTGGACAATGGGGAATTGGACTTAAGCCAGTACTACGGTCTTATATTACAAACCCCACTCTATCAACTAGATATTGAATAATTAGATACTAGGACTCACACACTAAATTTATCTATGAGATTATTCCTAATAATACACGCCCAGGTCTAATACCAGAATAATTAATAATGAGATAGCTGAATGAACCAGTACATAAATAGGATATATCTTGATCAACCCACACGGAATATGACCAGGGTCGCCCTCCCCTAAACTTGTGTTTAACTAATTTAACCACTCAGCAATAAGGAGGAGCTTGGTTATTAGTAATAAGATAAGCTGGAGGACTAGACGTCGTCAGTGATCTTAGTCCATCTTATAGAACGGTATACCCCGCGGAGTGACTCACCATCCCCATATTTGGGAGGAAGTATCCTCTGAAGAGCAGACCCTGTCTTTCCCCAGCGGTCATGCAACAGGTTGTTGCAGGCACCATCAGCTGACCGGTATCTGGTGGGCTGACAGTTGGCTGACGGGGGGCAGGTGTCAGCTATCACCGTGTTCAGGATGCTGAAGGTGGGTAGAGCAAATGTCCCCTGGTCGGCCGTTAGATTAAATCTGAGGGACAGTGAACAAGGACATTGTCAACTGAGCTGCAATGGAATACTTACGATTTGACATGTCAGGGAGAAGAATAAAACCAATTACAAATTCATTTTTAATTTTAAACTTACTGCATGAAGCATTAATTAACAGCTTAGCATACAAGCTTAGGGAGAATATATTTATAAATTCGTTGAAATTTGCGTGAAGAGAGGGTAGAAAAACGCAATCTAAAATCAGAGAGTACTCAGTGGGAATTTGAACTCAGACCTCCCATCACTAGTGACCCAGTCTATTGCGAAACTCACTGTTTGGACTACATGAATACCGGTGTGGCTAAAAACAAGTAAAATTTAAAAAACAAAAAACAAATATAACACAATTTAAAAATTTATATTTTTTACATTTTAAGCTAAGTATTGATTATTTTGGTTACTTAGTTGACCCCATTATTCAGTTTATTTTGTCTGTAATTTGTTTTTTTTACCTTAAGGAGCCTTTAAAATTATTGGTTAGTTATATATATATAATTTTATATGAAAAACTTTTTCAAATACTAAGTACTACTCTAAGTATATATTTTTTGTAATATCTTATTATCTTTAAATAAGCGGCACGGTGCACCGCACAAACTTTCTTGATCTTTTACCTAAATATGGAGATATCTACTTAAAATTCGTAAGAAATTCCAATCAAAGCTTATTAAAGGACAATGCTCAGATACTTTTAAAAACTCCAGTAGATTTTCAACGAAATCAATTTTAAAATATTAAAATGTGTTTGAAAGTGGCGCCATCAATTTGCTAACTTGGTGGTGATTCCCCCACTCACTGGTTAAGGAGACTGAGACTGGCCTCCACGTTCTTTTGCGCCAGCGCGCCTTGCTCCAATGTGGCGTTGGTTGACTGGAAGAATTCCTGGTGCCAGGCGGCTGGGCTCCCGCTCTGCACCACCACGTTGTTGGCGAACAGCGCCGACACGAACTGCTCCAGTTGTCTAATCCGCTCCAACGCCAGGCTGGCGGCGTTATTCAGCTGCTGGGGGGTCAGTGGTGGGATCACTACAGGCGGAGGGATTGGAGTCCTCAACACGCCATTGTTGGGACGGTCTAGGCCCGCTACCACACCTAGAAGGGAATACGTCGCAAAAGGGTTTTAAAAAGGTGAGGAGGGGCTAGAATACAAGGAAGCTTACTGCACATTTTTGTTCTTGGGGCATAAATACATGAGTGATATTGGTGAGTATATTCCACTTGCCGCTCAAAATGGTGGTACATATTAGCTACTGTTTATATTAGAACTGCGCGTGGAAAGGGTTGCATTACACAACTTAAGTGTAGCTAGTATGTTGCTATAGTAACTGTGTAATTACATGACTCTATACTTACTGGTAATTTATAGACAGCGCATTTTGAGCAGAAAGGTGTATCAGAAACTACATTTATATACTACTAGTGTGCAATGATTGAGTATAAAATAATTGATGGATTCCATGTCAATTTCTAGTGTATAATTATGTAATAAATATATTTTATTAATAATTTTAATTCTTAATTCGTGTTGAAATAGACCACCGAGGACGGGGAGATCGAGGTTCGAATCTCTGTCGGGTGGACTGGAGGAGGGGGATCCTAAATAGTTGTCCACTATTCCTCCACGCAAATGAGGGTTCACTTCCTCTCAATTCAACCTACCTAATTCCTAATCAATTAACGTAATTAGTACTTAAGCGTACAAACAGAATGGGTAGTAATACGCAGTGCAAAATTAATTATTTTAAACATTTTATAATTTTGTTGAGAGACAATTTTATACATTTTATAGCTTTTTTTTGTTCTACTCTTAATTTTATTTCAAACACATCATCCAAATCCGTATTTATAAATTATATCAAAATCAATTTTATACAAAAAAAAAGTTATTTAGTTATTATAGTCATCTATCACTTTCCTTTGCTAAACTTAAGTTGTATCTATTGTATTAATCATCTTACTCCCTAATGTGTGGGCATTAATTGTAATACAGTAGGTTGGAAACAAATATTCCCTTTAATCTTTCTTATACTTGTAAAATATTTACTCTCCTTATTAAAACATAATGTTAAAAAATATGTATTTAGATTTATAGAGAGTTTGGTAATAAATAACTAAAACTCCAATAAATATGGTAATATTATTTATATAGCAATGAATAAATTAGAGAAGGTTCCCAACAATATATTTCGTCTTAATACGAAAGTGTATATTCTTGTCAGATTTAATAGCAAGCTATTTTATGGGTTTAAATTGACAAATAAGTACCTACTTTAGTAGAATGGTATTGATCTGAAGATGTGCAAGCATTTTTAAAATTACAACATTTTTATACAGAGAGTAAAAAAGATCACCTTCTCTGCCTCCCTCCTCCCTCCCATTCCCGAAACGCATGTCTGGAACCAATGGGGCTATGGGGGCATATCTTTGAGGGATGGGGGTACCTCTTGAGACCTACCCAAGAGAATCCCCCACCCCATCCAGCCACCTCTCCCTCCCCAAACGCGTCTCTTTAACCACCGAGGCTATTAGACCATCTTTGGGTGGGTGAGGACCATTGAGACCTTTTCCAAAAAAAGTATCTCTTAAACCCCCCAGACGCGTCTACGGAAAATACCCCAGTCTTTTCAAACCCCCTTCACCCTCCTTCAAACGCATCGCCGAAACGGCTGGGACTTGGGGACCCATCGTGACCTAATAACCATTAACAAGGCAACCCACGGCACCTTCATTTAGTTTATTCTTAAATGCCAGGCCTCCACCGTGGTTCGGATTCCACGTTAAACTGTAGGTCCTCCATTTCATCTCACAATCACCCTACCATTACATCCCTACCATTACACATTAGCGTAAGTGCGTATAACCCGAACGGGTAGTAAGACGCGGTGCTAATAATAATAATAATAATATTCTTAATTGAATATGCAATTGAACAAGAATAGAAATGATGTTGGAATCTATATGGATAGTTTTTTTTATTCGTGGAGTGATTATTGTATTTGGGGAGTCTAACAAAAATAGAGATGACCTTGGAATCTCTATGGAAAATTTTTTCTTTGTTGTTTTGTTTTGTCATTCATGTAGTGTTTATTGTACTTGAGGAGAGCTGAGAATGTCTACATTTACGTTTCTATGTGTTTTATTCATTTGAGAAAACTGTTTATTTTCTTTAGTTTAGACAAAGTTTTTAATAAATAAAATAGTATTTTGTTCTATTGTGACCTATGTATTGTGAAATCTATGCACGGGTTGCTAGTATTTTTAAATATTAGAATAGGTTTTTTTTTTAATCAAATGGTCACCCGAAAAAAATAAAAATGGCAGTGCCAAATACAGACATTTTCGCTTCTTTATCTAAAAATGAAGTCATTTACTCATGATTAGGAAACTGGGAGGTATTTTCCCATGTGTTCATGTAGGAAAAGACTATTTAAAAAATATTGAGTGTACAAATAGGCTCATTCCATAAACAAAACAATCTCTGCCCAAGTTCGGTCATAAGAAAAGTAAAACGAAATAGTTTATGAAACAAATGGGATAAAAAGAGCGTAACATTTCACCAAAGAGCATGAAATAATATAAACTTATATAAACATATTGAAACGAGATAATAAAATAAGGAACATTATGGTTCACGGCGCTATATTAGCAAATATTGTACATTTTAATTTGTTCTGTAGCCACTGACTGAGCGCTACCGTCGTATTTCTATTATAGTGTTGTTAAGTATCGACAGCCCGCCCCCATTTCCCAGCCCCCCATAGTGAGTTTCTAATTCAAACACTTTTATGATCAACTGGGATATTTTAGTTATATAAACTTTCAGCTCAAGATTTCCCTAATCTCCACTTGAAAATTAAATATTAATTACTTATAACTTAGAAGCTTTAAGTTTTATAAAAAAAATCCTATTTTTTATATTTGCTTACAGCTTTTAAATAATAATAAGTATATCGTATTTCAAGTCCCCTCCGAGCTATTTTCCAGGAAAAATGAGTCATAACATTTTGGTTTGCAATGTTAATCAACATTGTTTAATCCGAATTCAATAAAACTAATTTTTCTCTTTTGACTCTCAAGTAATTAACACTTAATTCTAGGGTTCGATCGTTAAATCCACAAACTCACCCGGAAAACCTTATGAAACCCCTATATACCAAGTTTCGGTAGAAAGGTTTGGTCTTTCTGCCGATAAACAGACACACAGACAGATGGTACTACGAAAACAAATTTTTTGGGTTCATGGGGTCATGAAATGTCGATATTCATCAAAATCTAGAATTATAATTTTTTGACAATATTTTATAAGGGTTGTGAGAAAGTAAAAACATTCTAAGAAATCATTGTTTGAACACCCTTATTTTAAATTAATACACCATATAGGGACTATATGACTAACAGGTAATAATTTTGAACCCAGGCATTATTGACAAGGGTAACCGGGAGAGCTTTTTTTAGGGGCCAGGGGTGCGATGTTCAATCGCTTAATTCACCTAGCAGCCTATTTGACACATGGCAATTTAAAAAATAACGGTCGATGATCACGGTGTAAGTAAGTTTTAGAACATTTTAATAATCATTTTACGGAAAATGCTTTACCAATTTAAATAAAATTAATGCAATTGAGGTATTCGAAGTTTAATAATACTCGAAACATTATCAAATGAGTTACAAAAAACAATAACAGCAATTCCAGTTCTTTTCTCACACTCCCGTATCAACTACAGCGCTCGGCGAATGAGTGTGTCACTAACGTTGGGTCTGTCAAAGACAATATAATATGTTAATACCTCAATAATATAATCAGAACCTCTTTCTAGTACATTCTCATCCCCCAGGATTCATCATCTGTAATTTTTACCGGGAAATGTTTATATCTGAGTATAAGTTATGACAGGGGTCGTATAAACATTGCGTCAGAGTGTAGCTAACGATGTTACTAATGCATGTGTCATGTGTGTTGAAAGCCAGTGGAGAAACGCCGGGAAGGCATTGGCAGTATTAACCACGTTATAAAATAAACCGGTTTTGGATGTTGCATGTTCGTTCTGGCGGCATCGCAAACAAATGTAAAGGGACAGAAGAAAGAAGCTTTGAGACAATAATTTTAATTGTGTTGCAAAGTGTTTTTGTTTCGTGTGCTTCTCATCTTACTAACCATCCGGACTATATAATTATTTACAATTTAGGGTGAGAAAAGGGAGATAGCTTTAAGAGGAAATGTATTTAGAATTTACGTGGAGAGAGCGGAAAAAACATACCTCAGTACACACAGCCGATATTCGAGCCTTGATCTCATCCGTAACCCAGACAAAATGAGACCGACTCTTTTGTCCGCATGACCACTGATGCAAACAATTTTAATGTAGAGATGCAAATTAATCCCTTATAGATTTAACAATGGCGCACACAAAAAAGGTGTAATCTTGTTCTTAAAATGAACATCCATACCGAATTAATCGTGACAACATAAACCACGAAATTAGTCGACCGCAGCTAACCGCACTTGGATGTTGAACGACCATGACTCAAGGCGGCTGCTTATCTTGCGCGTAGCATAAACTACAATAACTATCTTATAATCTACGACTCAATAATAGAGTGCAGGTATTTACATTTTAAATTTAATGTTTTGATAATCTATGCCTTAATTTTGATTAAATATTATAATATTTTACATTTTGAGAGAGGGGGTCTAGAGCCCCCTTTTTTCATTTTGGGTTAAGCTAGAGTCATAAACGTGTTAAAAAAGATCAAAAGTTTCTCAAACACCCACGTCCGTAGGTATTGGCCGTTTAGTATTGTTTGTGGGTGACAAGAAGGTCAGTGTTCGAACCCATGCTGGGTGTACCTAGGTGGTTTTCTCCTGAATGATTTCCCACACTTATCCAACGTCAATGCGGATACATTTCCTATAAGTTCTACCTTCCATATACCTGACCTATTGTGTAATATGCGAATATCATGGAAGGTTGGTAAGGCAAGTTTAAAAAAATGCAAACATTTCAATGTTTCTCTAGATGATTAAAAAACCATGCCATTACTAATAATTGTGAAAACTAAATTATGCAATTAGATGAATATATTAGTTGTTTAACTAGTAAACGCAGAATTTATTAACATTATTTTTAATCTCCTTCTAATAGAAAAGAGAATAAAGTTGGTTAAGAAATCAAAAAACTTTCTAATTTATACATAAAGGTTTTACTTGAATGAGTGACTAGAAATTGAAGTCTAACTGGCAATGAGATCAGATACAATTGGTTACTTTTACCTCAAAATAGATTTTATTTTTATTTTACACATTTGGAATGTTGGAAGAGCCGAGTCTTCAGCTTTTTGCCTACTGTTAGCCAGTCAGAAAGAAATATTTGTCTGTGTCTGTTTACAGTCCGCTAGAGCTAGAAGAGAATCTGTCATCAGCCATCTTTACATAGTCTAATAATATATGTGAAGATGGAACACGATTATACGAGCAATATAATATTTGTGAAGCAACCATTTTTACAACAAATTAATAGAAAGTTATATGTAATCAAAATATAGTCAAGCAGTCAACTGTGGTACAAGATACCTCATCAGGTGTCTTCATTGTATTTTCTAGGTCCTTACCTTTCATTGTCTAAGCGTTGAAATGTTGTAGTCATGGAAAACTATGGTATAAATAACAATTTCGTTAAAGTAAAAACCTTATGACTATAAAACAAAGTTTTTAAATTGTCTAATGGGCTCAAACCAGTTTGTTAGGAGTGTCCTAGCCTCCCAAGGTTACGTGGGTAGATTCTACCAACAGCCCTAACAAAGACAGGCCATTGTTGTTCAGTATGTATAATTAGAGCGGCTCTATAATATACATCTACCTGAAGAAGTTGGAAGAACATTGATATAAGTACATTTTTTTTTTTTACATTTTTATACACACAAAATATAGGAGGAAGTGTTGTGATATACCTCGGCATTTTGACGAAAACGTACTTTTTACCCAATAAAAGTTTGTCATATGGTCTGACTGGATGTACAGAACAATAAACAATTGCTAGAAAAGTAAGTTTAGAAAATATATACTTGTTTTATTACGGTCGATATTGATAAAACTGCATTATTAATTAGTTATTTTAATTTATTTATTTAACACCGTGTCTTACTACCCATTTGGGTTATACGCTTAAGTACCAATTGCACTAATTATTAGGAATCGGGATGGTTGAATTTAGAGGAAGTGAACCCGCATTTGCGTGGAGGGAGAGTGGAAAACCATTTAGGAAAAATCCCCCAGTTCACCCGACTGAGATTCGAAGCTTGATCTCCCCGTTCTCAGCAGTCAAGCTCAAGAAACTAGTGCGTTAGCTATCTTTACCACTGAGGTGGGTTATTAATTAGTGTTATTTTATAGTTAATTATACTTTCTACCAAAAGTAACAACGGCAGATCACATACAGTAGCCCCATGACTTCTTTGGTGCTGACTGACAGCTTTGAAAAGTTACCAGACCAAATTATGTTGCCCTACGCCGAACCATATGATCTGCAAAAACATGTGTTTAGCAGCTGTCACTTCTGACTGTCAAAATTCTGGTATATACCTAAATGTTGACTATCAGAAGTCAGCTGTGAGCTGTCAGTCAGCACCAAAGAAGCCATGGGGCTACTGTACCTTGACGTATAGTTACATATATTAAAACTAAGACTCCATGGCGTCAGCTCGCAAGCGACCTATACTGACCGAGCGGCCGCCGTATGTTGGCGAATATAGTGCCAACATTCATGGATAGATGGTGTCATGTGGTCAGCACAACGAACTCTGTGACCGTCAATCTCAACTTTATAAACTAGAACTGCTACTTATTTATTCAAGTATCTCCTCATTTGTCCTCACGAGGCTGAGTTTGAATCGGTTATAAACCCACTGATTCACAGATAAATCTGTAAGCACCGGGGATTTAGCCCAGAACCTTTGGATCTGGTACATACATTATAATAGTTTATTTGAAGCGGTCAGATACTGTTCTTCCTGGATTTTTCTTTGGATGCCGTTAGTGGCCCTTGTCTTTATTGCATTGATTGGGGTTCAATATGAACTAGTAATACTAACCAAGGGAGCTTCATCTAAAGCCACAGGAGAAAAATCCCACCTTTGTGTACGCATACAAAGGTGTCAATATTGTCATGTCTGGATTTTCTGGGCTACAAGTTGGTCCCAGCTGAAGACAGGGAGATTGGGGTTTGAATCCCTGTCGGGTCTACTGAGGATGGTTTTCATTAAATTGTTTCCCACTCCCCTACCACGCAAATTCTGATAGATTACCAATGAAATTCTGTCTTTCTTACCTCCTACCCCATCAGAGTAATTATCATGTATTTGTAGAATCTGAACGTGGTAATAAAACTAAAATAAATAAAATACAAGGGGGTCAAACTTTCAATCTCGGCTGGTTGTATTGAGGTGTGGCCTTTTATCGTTGGTTAACCATACTCTTTCCACGTAAATGTGACTACAATTCCATCTAAGGTTCTCTACCATTCTCCTCCGAGCTATGGCTGGTTGCCTAACCTTAGCGAATGAGGATTCACATATTTAATTATTACGCGAGAGAAGTACGGCGTAATATGATATTTACACTTATTTACAAAAACAACAGTTTGTTTGTGATATAATATGTCGACATGTAAAATACTCCATGCCTTATATTTCCTGGACCGTACGTGCAGAGGGTCTTCTTCAAACTATAACGTTTGAGAAAGTACCGAGCGTAACTGAGTTGCTACTCAGTTTGTCTTCGGATGAACTGAAGGTCCCGACCGTTTACACCTCTCGGGAATTTTCGTGCGTATAGAACAGAAGGCATTGCCTCAACATAAGAATGTCATCGTGCGCTCGTTAGCTGTCCTATGACTCGCAATAATTCCTAGTTGAAATTAAAATTAATTTTGATAGGAAGCCCACTCACTATTGACCACCAACAATGATTGAAAGTCACTAAAATTTATCATTCTATAAATATGTTTTATTTGATTTAATAATTACAAAGTTAATCTAAAAAATTATCAAAAGCTTCCAATCATACTTCTTTATTTATTAATGTATCATTTTCTTTGCATTGTTAACCAAACAAACTAAGAATGTAAATACAATTGTAATATTTTTATTTCTAATATTTGGCAACATGGGTTGCCAGTTTTCAAATAAGGGGGTTCCTATAAAATCAGACCGTATTTGCTTCTGTATATCTGCATAGTAAATGATGCGTGTAATTGGTCGTGTATGTTATTTTTATTTCGCCGCGACTCACTAACATTTTGGAATAAGTACGATTGACCCCCTTTGGTTTCCCAACATCCCTATCCCGTTAGTTATCAATATGAGGCTGAACTAGGTGGGTATAGTCCATTCTAGTTGGTTAATTTTTTTCTTCCTAATAAAAATTACTAAAAAGAGTTCCATACCCGTTCGTCTGGCAAATATGTTACGCCAATATGACAATACGTATGCCAATTGGCTTCACTTGCTAAAGAGATGGTACACATTTTCGAGATGAGTGCATATTAAAAATTGATTATTTTTTAGTAAATTTTCTTCTACAACGTTAGTCATGTGGCTTAAGGCTATCTATATAATGGCTTGCTGGTGATGGGGAAGTCGGGGTTTCGAATTCCAGGCGCGTCCGACAAGTTTTTTTTTTCATAAATGGTTTCATATTTTTTTCCATTCAAATGCGGGATATTTTCCCAAAATATTCTACCTTCTCCATTCCTATAGTATTAGCTTAAAGGTGATTTACACGATGCTGCTTTTGATAATATTCGCTGGCTTCTTTTGTCGCTACCTTGACGCTTTCCCTGAGCGAATATCTGGCTGCAAAATTCGCTAATTAATAAATTACTATTATTATTAGCACCGCGTCTTACTACCCGTTCGGGCTATACGCACTTACGCTAATGTGTAATGGTAGGGTGATTATGAGATGAAATGAAGGACCTACAGTTTAACGTGGAATCCGAACCACTGTGGAGGCCTGGCATAGTTAATAAAGTTTAAACAATGCTTCTAAAATGTGGGAATAGAATCTTTTACCAGTGAATTCACCAACTTAAAAAGAAGCTTGTTTAAAGCATGTAAAAGTAGCACCGTGTGAATCACCCTTTAGACATGCTGATAGCCCGCAAGACGAGTAAGACTTATAGCACGTATTAATAACGATGGAACCATTTCAACTCACAGAAAAGGCCAAAGTTACCATGAACTAACTGTACTAAAACACAGAACATTGTGGAAGAAAGGGGAGTGTGGTTTGCGTAATTCTACCGCTGAGCGCCTCGGTTCTCGAAACGATGTAGCATGAGCCACTCGCAGAAGAGGAAATACAATTACAAGGTAACGACGAAACGTGGGATAATATTCGGAGAGATAATTGCTAATATAATGGCGGAAGGTAACTTGCTGACACGTCAGTCATTATCATTGTCATAACCCACCTTCCCCCACTTCTAAGAATTACCTCTTCTCTTGGTGGGTAAAAAAATAAAAATAAATCTAAGGTCAAGGTAGGTCCATTATTTGCAGTCGTGTTGGTGTTAATGTCAACAACTAAAAGACAAAATAGCAGTAATTTCATGTGGTAAGCAAACACAACCTTTAGAGGTTCGTTGATTGGTTATTCCTTAATTTTTAGCGGTAATTTATGTTAGATGGTAGTTTGAGCAATATTGCACCGCCTTCATTATGTAATTTGTTTGACACTGGTTTAATCCCAAAGTACGTAATTACCTTAGTCCGTATCCCGTAGGAACTACGTAGTAACCGATTGATGTATACAAGGAATCCTTTTCAGTTTGTTTTTAGCACCACGTCTTACTATACATTTGGACTATACGCTTATGTATTAATTATGCTAATGTCTTGGAGCTTAGGAAGCCTATATTAATAGGAAATATACCCGTATTTGCGTGGAGGGGAAGTGTAAAACCATCTGGGGAAACCACCCTCAGTACTCTCGACCGAGATTCGAACCTGATCTCCCCGTCATCGGCAGTATAGCCTACTGCAAGAGTAGCACGTTAGACCACACGGCCACCGAAGTGGGTATTTTCAGTAATTAAGTACCCCATTGAACTCGGTTAAATATGGATCATCTCCTTAATTATCTATATACTAGCGTTACGAATTGTTATGGAGAGTCAATATAGGTAAACAACTTCATGAACTTTAATGTGCGAATCAAAATGAAAATGTCAATAAAATTATAGTAAAGAAAATGGTCGCCAATTTATAAACATATTGTATATTCATTTATCGACATAAAATAACAATTTACGTGATATAAATGCCATGTTCATTTAGTCTGGTATGTTGATGTTGAGTTAGTTGAGGTTTTAGTCAGGAGTAACAAGGGTGAATCTTCCTAAAGGCTCTCCACCCTCCCTCCACTCAAATCTGGGTACATTTTCTCTAAATTATACCTTCCTCAGACTCACAAAATTATCATGGTTAGTATATATGCGCATAACCTGAAAGGGTAGTAAGACGTGGTAAAAATAAAGCTACTAGAAAACTTCTGTAAATAAAGCATATATACTATTTTAACTTACAACACAAATAAAATATGATAAAACCTAATTAAAATGTTAATTGTGACCATCAAATGTTTCTGAAATTATTTTATTTCAATGAGTTTGATTGGACAACGTATTATACTTTCCCTTAGATTGATACGATGCCACGTATTAAAGATACGGATTGAGTGTAGAAGATTGAAATACCATAATAACTTTAAGGGCTGATCTACATACTTCGTTAACTTCGTATCCTGATAGTCCTTGACGAAATGATAACCCTTATGATTTTTAATTCTGTGTACACATTCCGTAGACTTAATCACGTAATACATAGTGTCACAAATAGGAAAACCTAATAAGTTATCCAGGAAAAGTCATCCAAATAAAACAATTACAGAAAATTAGATAAACTCAACCAATACTTTCATAATATTTTAATAGTTTCAAATTATTTTTTTAGTGTTTTTATTTGAAATAATGAAAGATCTTAGCCATTTAAATTTTCTAGAAATGGCTATGAAAGCTAGATAAATAAAAATACGATATGTTTAGAAAATGACGACAGTTTTCTTTACTATCATGAATGCTTTCATTTTGATTCAAACGTCGATATTTATTTGTTTGTCTACCTATGGTTGGCTTTCCGCAACCGTCCATAACGATAATCCTTAATAAAGTTAAAGTTGATTCATCTTCTACGAAGTACTGTGGACTACGGACTTAAGCTATGAACCATGTAGAAGAGGATTTATAGCCAATGCAAAATATATTATAAGAGCTGTTTCGTAATTCAGACTGAATTCTTTAAAGTTTATATATTTTCCTTTTGCTATATAACTCTTACAGTTTTAACCTTAGTTTAAGACTTGCTAAATTTTTTTAGTCATAGTTTAATACAAATTGAAAATTGAATACTTAATGTACAACATGTACAAATTAATTTAATTTAAAAAAAAATCTAATATCTAAGATAAGAAATTATTGTTGGCCAAAAATAACATATAGAGTTCTTGAAAAGATTTAATGTGGAGCTATTAGATAAATAAGGTGTAAATATAATAAACAAGAGACATACAAATAAAGTTTACAAGAGGTCCATAGATAATCCAAATCTAATGTATAGTTGGATCATCTAAGAAGGAAGCTTCCATAACCTCAAGCCATAAAGTAAGGGCTGGCATTGCTATTCCTGTCATTACAGGGTTGTACCTTCGTAGAGCCCACCCATTGAAAGGAAGGACTGGTACTACTACTCCTGTCACTGAGGCCATGTACCCTCTTAAAACCCGGCCCTGAAAGGAAGAACATGTGTTGCTACTCCTGTCTCTGAGGGGATGTAACTTCTTAAAACCCGGTCCTAAAGGGAAGAGCTGGTGTTGCTAATTCTGTCATTGAGGGGGTGTACCCTCTTAAAACCCGGTCCTAAAGGGAAGAGCTGGTGTTGCTACTCCTGTCTCTGAGGGGATGTAACTTCTTAAAACCCGGTCCTAAAGGGAAGAGCTGGTGTTGCTAATTCTGTCATTGAGGGGGTGTACCCTCTTAAAACCCGGTCCTAAAGGGAAGAGCTGGTGTTGCTACTCCTGTCTCTGAGGGGATGTAACTTCTTAAAACCCGGTCCTAAAGGGAAGAGCTGGTGTTGCTAATTCTGTCATTGAGGGGGTGTACCCTCTTAAAACCCGGTCCTAAAGGGAAGAGCTGGTGTTGCTACTCCTGTCTCTGAGGGGATGTAACTTCTTAAAACCCGGTCCTAAAGGGAAGAGCTGGTGTTGCTACTCCTGTCATTGAGGGGGTGTACCCTCTTAAAACCCGGCCCTAAAGGGAAGAGCTGGTGTTGCTACTCCTGTCATTGAGGGGGTGTACCCTCTTAAAACCCGGCCCTAAAGGGAAGAGCTGGTGTTGCTAATCCTGTCATTGAGGGGGTGTACCCTATTTGAACTCATCCCTGAAAGGAAGGACTGGTTTTGCTACTCACTGGACTCTCTCTTCCTGAGGGGGCAACAAACCCCCAGCTCTTGACCCTGCAGGGTGCAGGGTTGTCGTCGTAGCTCTGGCAACTCAGCGTAGAACGTGATGCACTTGACCAGAGGTCGGCATAGCCCTGCCTCACCCTTCAGGGTGGCACAAGGAGGTGAGGGTAGCTCTCTAGCAGGTTGGCCATCAAACACAATGTCCTGCAACGGCAGAAAAGCTGATGCCTGCTGTTGGGGTGGTTGCCTTTTAATGGGAGGTTGCTGCTGTGGTTTTGTTGATTGTTGTTGAGGCTGTGAGGGTTGTTCTTGAGGAATTGAAAGTGGTTGTGGAACTGGGGATGGCTGCTGCGGAAATTGGGGTTGTTGTGGAATTTGTGGAGGTTGTTGTGGAATTGGGGGAGGTTGTTGTGGAATTGGGGGTGGTTGTTGTGGAATTGGGGGTGGTTGTTGCGGAATTGGGGATGGTTGTTGTGGAATTTGTGGAGGTTGTTGTGGAATAGGGGGTGGTTGTTGCGGAATTGGGGATGGTTGTTGTGGAATTTGTGGAGGTTGTTGTGGAATTGGGGGTGGTTGTTGCGGAATTGGGGGTGTTTGTTGCAGAATTTGGGGCTGCTGTGGTATTACGGGGCTCAGTACTTGAGGTTGTTGTTGAAATTCATTCTGCTGCTGTTGTTGGAAATTATCTTGTTGAAAAGGGTTTTGCTGTTGTTGAAATTGGTTCTGCTGCTGTTGTTGAAAAGGATTTTGCTGTTGTTGAAATGGGTTTTGCTGCTGTTGAAATTGGTTCTGCTGCTGTTGAAGCCGATTTTGCAACTGTTGAAGGAAAGGGCTCAGCTGCTGAAAAGGTTGCTGGAATATTAAACGCTGTTGGGATTGGTCTTCATCCTGCCCTGATTGCTGCAGGTCTTGCAGGTTGAACCTCGAGGGCCTCTGCAGACCATTCAGTTCTTCCTGCAGTCTATTCTGTACCTCTTGCTGCTGCTTTTGGGATTCCTGAATCATCCTGAGGACAATGAAGTAGTGACAGTCATAAAATAAATATATGTAATCTATCAGTTAACAAATTGGTTTAGACTATAATAGTGGTTCCAAGCCTTTTATAGTTATTAGACTTGAAATATTATTTGTTCCTAAAAGGTACAAGAGTTAGAGGAAAAGCCCAGATTTTTCTACAGCAGGCTTAAATTTGATCAAATCTATATTCTAGTTTTTGTGTAGTAAAAAATCATATTTTAGTTTTTGCTAACTTTTCAAGCGTAGACTTTTGTAATTGCCTCCTTTGTAAATTGGTTAAACCAATTTTTGATCTGATAAACGAAATTATTAATTTGTTATGTTCAGTTTCATAATATCCAGGTGAACACCAACAAATAAATCAATAATAAGTAAATAAATGTCAAACACGTAGGACCAGTTTCATATGCGAGACTGGCCCAATCCATGCGAGTTTAGGTATTTATCATAGCGCCGCACCTGAGGTGTGCTAAATCCAACTAAGTAACATCCATAATTTAGGTGATCGTGGCTGGCGCGATTCTTCTAAGAATATATAATGGTTTGACCCACGAATGAGCCAAAGTAAACTTTGACGTGAATTATTTTTAAACAAAATCAGTTCTCAGCAAAAATAAATAGTATTTATTCTCATACGTGTTCCTAAAATACAAATATAACTACAGTTGATGGTAAAAAAAAGAGTCCACGGAGTGGGACCAACTCGTGGATCACTGGATGGGAAATACCTCCACGTCTTACCACGCATCCAGGCTAACCATGACTTACACTGCTAGGGTTAGAAGGAGGAAGGTAAGAGTTTAGAGGAAGTGAATTTGGCTTCTGAACAAAGGGAGAGTAGAAAACCATTTAGGAAAAGCCACTTTACGTACACTTGGCCAGGGAACCCAAACACATATATATTTTAAGTTACCTTCCTTCTCCTACCTCTTATATTAAGTCGTCAATAACAAATTGTGTTGAACTTACAGGCATACTAAATAAAACAAAGGATGCTATCCCTGAGTCAATTCAGCTGGCAGATGTGGGGTACAGTTTCTGCTAATATGGACGGCTCCCTGAGCCGCTGACTAACCTGAACAGGTCTTGCTGTTGGAGCTGAATGCTGGTCTGCAGGTCCACGCCTTGCGCCACCTGCCATTGTCTCTGTAGATCTTGAAGTTGCTGCCGTAACTGTTGCTGTTGTAAATCGAACTGCTGTTTTTGGTCAGAGAACGGGCCCCCCTGTGCACTCAAAGGGCAGACCTCCCACAAGACGAACAGAGTCGCCAATAGCAATAACATGGTGTCGTTGTGGAGGAGTAAGAGTCCAAATGACTATGATGAAGACGCACGAAAGGTAAAGCCGAAGGCTAACACCCAAGACGTCCGAAATATAGCGCCGAGAATGCACAATAGTCAACGCTGAATACAAACAAATATTTTTTATTTGTGGCACCGAGTATTACTAGTCATTCAGGCTGTACACTAATAAGTGTTAATATTAATACCAAAGATATCTGAAGGTTAACACTGAAGGTGCACGAAAGATAACGCCTGAAATGCGATAGAGATAAAAGTCGGAGATGGATAAAAGACGGCTCCAAAATTGCACAAAGGCCGTTGATTTTACACGATAAACCACAACTTTGATTTACTGACGTAAAAATAAGCACCAAACTATTTTTGAATCCCCCTGTTCTCAAAAGCGAACACTAATAGTTTTTTTAAAAGTGCACACAATGTTAAAAGGGCTCTATTGAAAGCATTACAAAATGCATTATGCCACACTCAATTTCAAACAGCTAAACGTCAAAGTTTTTTTAAAGTGCAGTGATGTATCCACGAATAGCTCAAAATTAAAAGTTGAATACGCTTGTAAAAAAAAAAGTTTTCAAAAAGGAAGAAGCCCTTTGGCATATATCTTAAATATTTTATATTTTACCAACATTTCCACCACATTTTAATGTCAGAATTAGAACCAAGCCACTCGCTACAAAATAAAATAAAGTGTTCTAAATTAAATAACCACTTTTGACCGCACTTGGTTTCTTAACCTAAAGTTGCGTTTGTATTGAGGAAAGTTTATTCGTACTTAATTAGACTAACACAGGTCTTGACTCCGGCGTCAGGTTCATGGTTTAATCTAAGATGACAACGTATGAAAGCGAGGACGCTCTACGTCTTGAGGAATAAAAATTGAAAGTGTTGTTGACCGCTCGAAGAATCGCGGACCTCTGATTTGAGCATTCTTAACCGTGGCTGGTTGGAAGATACTGCTAGGCGGTAAGGAGAGGTAGGGAGAGGGGGAAGCGTGTAGGCTTGAACCAAGGACACTCGGTTGCGAGGATCATAATCTCTCTTTGCTTTTCAAGAATCAAGTCTCCCAACACTTCATCTGAAGGTGAAAATCGCGTGTCTGTAGAGAGTTAAGAAAGCAATGCGTGCTTATTTTTATGACTCGTAATTAAATACACCAGCCGGTTTGGATGTAGGGGTACAATACCTGACTTTGAGCACTAAGAGGAGGAGGCTATGTATTGATCAGTACCAACGTTTGTCTTTCCGTAACGTGGTTTTGTGTGACCTTTCTATACAAGGAATATATTGAGGTTTATACTCCTCCGAATCCAGGTGGCCTAATGGTCTAAGGAGTCACTCTCGCAATAGGCTAGATATTCGATCATGGAGAAATTTGGCTTCAAATCTCGGTCAGATGTGCTGAGGGTGGTTTATCTTAAATTGTTTTCCCCTCTGCCTCCACGAAAATGCGGGTACAATTCCCCTAAATTCAACCTTCCTCATCCCTAACACATTAGCGTAATTAGTATATATGCATATAGCCCAAATTGGTAGTGAGACGTGATTTAAAAAAAAGGTTCGATATTCATTTACCTAAGGTAGGGTCATGTTTTAAAGTAAGTGGTAGATCAGCAAGGCGTTAGACTCCCATCGTAAATTGTTGCCATTGATTGGGTGATCATAATTCAAATCCCAGCTGGATGCACTGCAAGGATAGTTTCCTATATTCAATTTTTGTCGTGGTGTTCTTGTCTTAGTTATAGCCTATCTTCTAGTGTGGGTGCATTATCTATAAGCTACTTCCCTCATTCATATTTCTTAGATTACGAGTCCATCTCACAGCCGATTAACCGAGAAATTAGATACAAGATTATGTTAGAACCAAAACATGCCTGGAGGTTTGATTTTCTGAATTATTCACTGGACAACAGCTAAATTAAGATCAGTTAAAAGGTTTTTCCTATTAAAATAAATGTATTAAAGTTGTTATGACATTTTTAAATAAAGTAAATCTAAAACTTCACTGAACTTGACTCTACTTTTTTTAGGTATAATATAGTACAACCGCATCACGATGCTACGTCTGATTCGATTTGTTCTACTTTTAAATTTTAGATGTTATTCGGGTAGGAGAGACAATGGGCTTAAAGGGAACAAAAGAAAATACTTTTTTTTTCAGTTTTCAAAAAAAACTTTTATTTAACCAAAATAGATCAAATATGGCTCCAGAAGGTAGGCTACATAGGGTTTTATTTTCTAAACTTTATAATATCAGCAGTTATTGAATATATTAGCATTTGCACTTTTTAAATGAAGAGAAAAATGTTTTATAAAACTCTAGTCTTTAGTACACCCTTGGCAGAATGCAAAAACTATTGATATCATTGTGTAAAGTATATTAAAATGTATGTTTCTACTGAAGAAATATTTAATTTCCTTTGGCGAATTTTGTTGTTGTTATAAAAACAGCAAAAATACTGCCTTTAACTCACAAACCTTACCACCCCACCTTAAGTAGTTAATAAACCCTGCGTTGAGCCATGGTACTCTGAAGAGAAAATAAGGGCTTGCGATGATCCCCCCTTTCCTCACTACCTGCTTGACGTCATCTGTAATACATCAGATACTTGGAGGTAAGATATAGTTGGTAATTTAAAAGTGCATTTCTTGAATGCGTGGTGAAATATATCGTACTGTACTGTGTTTGGGTGTAAACATATTAGACGGGTCATCACCAAGTCTGGTTCTTTCGTTTTTATTCTGATGAAAAGATCCAAAAGAAATGGGATTGTCAACTCTAAGATAAAATCAATGGGAAAACAAGTAATGTTGATATATTGACAGCAAACTTAATATAATATTTTTAAATAGCCTAATCATAGTAGTTAATTTATGATGAAACTCAAATTTCAAACGAAATTAAAATAAGTAATCAAAGCTGTTTTGACAGAGAGAATGAAACATTTTAGGTCCACATAGTTAAAAACAAGTCTGCATGGCACGAAATTTGTTAGGAAACTGGACACAGCTAGTGTATTATTATTTTGACCAGCCAATTAATCATCATCAACATCAGTAGCAGCAACAACAACTGTTTCCAATCTGTGGCTGTGTCAGTTTAGTAAAATGCCTTTATCTTCCTCCATGCTTCCACCATTCTTCTCCTCCCACCTGAACACTACCTTTTATCTGCTCCTTCCTTCTCTTTCTTGGCCTCTCTTGCGGTATTTTTCCTACGTATGTCATTTCCAACATTTTCTTTGGCATCCTCTCCTTCTCTATCCTTATTGCATGCCCATACCATCTCGGTCTTGCTTCCTCTACTATCTCATGTACTCCCTGTACCCCCACTATTTCCCGGATAACTTCATTCCTAATTTTGTTTCTCCTCGTTACAGCTAAAATTCTCCTCACAAAGTTCATTCTCGTGGCCTCCACTTTCCTAGGCTCTCTTACTAGCCAGTTACCGAATATATTTTAAATTAAATTATAGGCCTAATTGAAGTTTAAGAATGTAGTTTTAAAGTAGAAGCAATTATTATATGTTACATGAGCGAAGGATATAGAGTTGTGTGAATATATATATATATATATATATACATTTTATTGTAATATCAATTGGACTTTTAAATTTCCAATTCGTTTTATATAAATCTATTTTTGTATACGAAGGATTCACTCTGTTCTTGGTATACCACCCAATTGAACTATAATGTGTTTCTGTAGGGGTTTTTTTAGCACCGCGTCTTACTACGAGTTCGTGCTATATGCCTATGTACGAATTACGCCAATGTGTTAGAGATTAGGAAGTTTGAATTTAGATGAAGTGTACACTCATTTAATTGGAGGGATAGTTGAAAACCACTTAAAGAAAATCACCCTCAGTGAACCTGATTGGGATTTGAAACCCGATCTCCCTGCCATAGACAGTCTGGCCTATTGCGAGAGTGACACCTTAAACCGATAGGATTTAACTACTAAATGCGTTGTTATATTATCGGTAAGCATTCAGTAACAGTTCTGTCTACTAAAGGAAATACAAAAGAAAGTAATGAGAAAGCATGTTTAATAAACGTAGAAATTTCTCAAATCAAAACTTCAAGGGAAGTTAGTAATTTAGAAGAACTAGGCTATTACTACGTAAAGAATTAAGCCTGACTAAAACGTTTTAAATAACTCAAACTGAGTTAAAATAATTAGTTTGAGGACGAATATAAAGAAAGTTCGACTAATATCCGATTTAACAGTTCATGTATTGAAAAGTAAATATTACTAGATAGACTTAGGCGTGTAAAAGGTAAAGTTGAATATCGATTTAGAAATAGGTTTAATACATGTGCTATCATCTAAATGTGATCAAGTGGATTTACTTTATTTCAGGAGATTGTTTAGTATTTACCACAGAGTAATTTTAGACTTGACCACAACAAAATAAATATTTTTTATTTTCATTTACGCTGTTCTTGCAAGGATTGAAACGATTTAAAATCATTCACTGAATTTTTATTTCTTTAAAAAAAAGTGTTTTGGTCCATACGAGAACATACATACAAAGCAAATACTAAACATAAAGGCTAAATACTTGGCAGATGAAATATGTAAAGAAAATAACAAGATACGTGACTTTTTTTTGTTACTATTATCGCGTCTTACAAGTTAAAAGCATGTATGGTTTATACATCACTGTGAAAGGGGAAACCCACATTTCACCAATTATACATTTTTCAGCCATGCCAGGAATTGAGCTCGGGATCCTTAGCTTAGTAGAGAGACACGCTACCGATTGAACTAAGGTGTAGGACCATGTCCATATTGAATATGTTTGAAACCTGCTGAGGTTGTAATAGTTTATTACATATATAAGAATAAACAATTGAATAATCGGCTAAAAGCTTAAAGATAATAAGATGTATTTATAATCAGGATATTGCAATAAATTTTACCAAAAATTATTTGGGTTGTGGTTTTAGTCTCTAGTTAAAACAAAATCTTGGACACGCATGTCACATATGTATAGACTACGATAAACGCGTGAAGTTTTCTTGCTGTTGTATTTCAGGTGACATCATACGCAATAGCGAACGAAACTGGGTACAGTATTGCCTGCCCCCGGGTGTTGAACGTACACATAAATGTAAAGCCGTGTTCATAAAATGTTGACAAGCTTAGAGGACTTAGAGCGGTTATATGAAGACTTAGTTTAAGTTAGTCTGTAAGTGTCCTTATATTCCTGTGTGTGTTCGTCCTGCCAGCCAGATGTTCTTTTGCTAGAACACGTTCAAATAAAGCTGTCTATTGACATGTTTCTACTTGTCATTCCTTTTTACGAGGTGATGCAGTCAGACAACTCATTCCTACATAATCGACATTGACATTTACATTTCACGGTCATTACGCCATTTCCGGGTCATTAGTATGTATTCTATCAGCAACTCTACACTCCACAACCATGCACTCATGAATACATGTCTATGACTGTACGTGACTTACAAACTAACTTAAACTGGGACAACAAGAACAAACCATATTTCTGGCATCAATATCGTATCCTCTTTCTCTTTGGTAGCGTATGATTATTTGGAGGTTACTTAATGATGAGTTACATACTCTGTACTCATCACAAGACATTGTTAGAGTAGTTACATATCCCAGATTAGGGTAGACAGGATATGGAGCGAGAATGGAAGAATCTAGAACCGTGTTCAGTGTGTTAATTGGCAGACCCGATGGGAAGAGACTATTGGGAATACCTAGATGTCAATGGGAGGATAACATTAGAATGGGCCTGAAAGAGATTGGGTGTAATGAGGCGGAATGGAGATAATTATCTCTAGATAAAGATAGGTAGTGTACTTTTGTAAGTGCGACAATGAAGTTTCAAGTTCCTAATGCCAATGAGTAACTAAGTAAAATAGAATCCCATCTATTTTAAAACACTTGATTTTTCTAGTCATTATATATATATATATATATATATATATGTATATATATATATATATTATTGTCTTAAATTAAGTTAATTTTGAAGTTTTGCTACACCATTAGTAAAATATCTAGCAGTTAGGGCAAGGATAGTAGACCATCTATATTATTTTGTCAGTGATTAGGAGGTCAATGTTCAAATAGTGCCCGGGCTTACTGCTGGCTGTTTTCCCTCAATGGTTCCCCACTCTACCTCTACGCAAATTCTTGTGCATTTCCTTTAAATTTTGCCTTTTTCATTCTTACCCCCAACAGAGCAATTAAATGCGTACATTCCACACGCTATGTGAGACACATTGTAAAATAAATAATAAATAAAAACATAATCATACTTATGATAGTAGGACTTAGGTAAAAGGGAAAGCACATAAGAACTATCCAAGTTACAAAAACTACTTTAATATATTCATAATGGTCCTGGCACAGCTTTATATGATTTCTAAACCCTTCCTTCACCTCTGACAAGACGTGTATTAACCACAACTTGTGAATGTGTGGAATGCCAGGCTTCCCCCGTGGTTCGGATCTGACGTTAAACTGTAGGTCCTCCATTTCATCTCACAATCGCCCTACGATTACAAATTAGCGTATGTGCGTGTATCCCGAACGGGTAGTAAGACGTGGTTCTAAAAAGATAAAAAAATAATATATTCATACATTGAGTCGTGTGTTCTGCTGTATTTTTTGTATATAAATAGAAGCAATGCTGATAAAATAATACCTACTGTTGATATGATAAAGTGTAATCAATATTGACTGCAAGAAGATATACAAGAGTTTTATAAATAGGTCTTCCTCCCAGATTTTTTTAATAAATGTGCTGTCCTAGATTAAGGTATATTGTGTTCTTTCACAATATATGTGCTTATAAAAAGATTGTTCAGTAACTCTTTATAATATATATACATTTCTTGGTTTATTGTTTGCAGAGGCGTAATTATCAAGAGGGTTGAAGGGGTTATGTCTTCCTAATTCAATGTGAGCCCTCTAACTCATCATTGATAAAATGAGGGGGGAATAAAATCCAATAAGGTGTATTAAAATTGTCAATTTTAGTGATTCTTAATTTGTGAGATCTAGCTAGTTTTGAGCTGCCCCATCTCCTCTCCCCCCCTCCCCCCGTGACATAAATTTGATTTGTGGATGATACGCCCCTACTTGTTTGCATGAGTTCCCCTCACCTCAAGTGAGACCAGTGGATTTGAGAGTTGTCGAAGAGAATGGTTTGAGAGAAGGGGGNTAAAAGGGAAAGGAAAGAAGGGGGGGGGGGGGTGGAGGGAAAGGGATTAAGATGGATCAAGGCCGCTCGAAGATCCGGGTCGAAGTTCCGAGAGCAAGGCTCGGAGGAGTAGATCTGTAGCAATCACCTCTGACTCGCCGCCACTACCAAGAACTTGGTGAATCAGCGGTGGCTAATACAGGTACTTTGGGCTTCCCCATAATCAAGAGAGCTATGCTACAAACTTTTTAACTTTTAGAAGTATTTAGTTCGAATCCCCTTGGTGGGTCAGAATGTATTATGTTAGCCATGTTGAAGTAAATGAGGTGTATTAACAGAATGGGTGTACAACCCAAACATGTAGTAAGACGCGGTGGCAAAAAAACAAAAACAAAACAGAAACTGATAATGCTGTTATTGATCCTTATAGGGCCTACAGTAGCCCCATGGCTTCTTTGGAGCTGACTGACAGCTCACAGCTGACTTATGACAGTGAACATTTAAGTATATACCTAAATTTTGACCGTCAGAAGTGAAAGCTGCTAAACACATGTTTTTGCAGATCATATGGTTCGGCGTAGGGATACGGACCTCGTGCCACTGATATACTTACTACCCGGTAGCTCCTATTGAAGTTCCCCATCAGTCGTTATTCATACAGTAAACTCCTAGAGAACCTCAATGCTGCATACTATTGCCTTAGTGCTCTTAATTTTTAAACCTGCTAGGACCACTTGGGTTACTACCATAAACAACCTTCAAAGATTATGAAGAGATATCTAATTTTTTAAACAAATCCTGGGGCAATCCCACCTATTTTATTTCGGGAACGTTGGCAACTCTATCTGGCTCTCTCGTCTGCGGTGTGCAACTCATGGGCGAAGGAAAAGTAGACTAATTTTGTTCTTCTGCGCATGAGGCCAACACACTGAACGCTGGCTTATCAGCTGATTTATGGCAAAACATCAGGTGGTTTACATATTTATAGGTAGGTTTGTTTGAGTTAAATACTCAAGAATGTTGTTTTATAATCTAGTGAACGTGTTTAACATACATTTTAACATATTATTTTAAAAACTGTGGTGCATATATTTTTAAAATTAATACAAGTATTTAAAAAAATCTGTTAGTGTGATCGATAGCGATTTCCTCCCAGATACCAAATATAGCAACAGTTCAATTCTATGTACCACCATTAGACCATGCGAGACCATGTTTGTCATTCATTCAATGAAGACGTATGACTTCTTGCCTCTAATCAACTATTTACGATTATGGCTTCACTTCTGTGATATTGAACATACACGATAAACAAACTCCATCTTCTTACATTAACAAACAAACAAACTAAATTTCCAGACTTGTGTCTAAGTGTTGTTGACCAAAGAAGAGCCCTGATAGGTGACCTGGCGGTCTAGGGGTAAGGTGTCAGACTTCTGTGCTGGCAGCCGGGGTTCAATCCTCGGTACCGGCATAGATTTATCTGATTACTAAACCCTTCCTTCACCTCTGACAAGACATCTTGTGAATGTGGGGAATGCCAGGCCTCCACCGTGGTTCGGATTCCACGATGAATTGTAGGTCCTCCATTTCATCTCACAATCAGCCTACCATAACACATTAGCGTAAGTGCGTACAACCCGAATGGGTAGTAAGACGCGGTGATAATAATAATAATAATAATAATAATAATAATAATAATAATAAGAGCCCTGATGTTTCTGGTTACGTCACAAGTGCCCACGCACCAATGTTCTGACTTATCACTATTCAGAGCTGGTAACAACGTGGTCTCTTGCACACCGGGATCGGGTGTGGCCTTGTGAGCTTGTATACGTGTAACAAAGGAACCGCGAGGGGGTTTGGATCCAGGTCACCGCAGGAGGAGGGTGTGGCCAGCTACAGCCTAAACCTTGGATCCTATTGGTTGTTGGGAATAATCCTGGTTAATCTTCACCCCTCTCCCCTTTATCTAATAATCAGGGGTCTTATGTAAGGCATCAGGGTGTTGTAGACTCTGGAGATAGTCTTGGTTGTGTAAGTAAAGGTCGTGCGGTTGTTGCCTTATTCCGGACCTGCAAGACGGAAGTGTCTTGCCGGTTGCCGGCTGGGAGTATTTAAGCTGATTTTCAGTTTGAGGCACAAGTCACTGTCGTATCTTTTATCCTCGTGAAATGAATTTATATATTTGATGTGATGAAGCCAATGAACTGAAGCTGTAAAATAATAGCAATTGTATTATTTTATTACCCTGTTAGGGGAAAGTTGATGATTGTAGACGTTCGTTAAGTGGTTTCGGGTGTGGGTAATATTATGTTTATCCTGGGCTGAGGGGGGTGGGAGTTTAGGTCTAATTTTTATTTGTGAATGATTTGAATGGTGGTGTTCAGTTTTTTTTATCTGGGATGGGAATATGGTGTGTAACGATTTATATTTCTTGGCAATTTGTATTTGTTTACATATCCGCTGCTAAAGCACAAATTAAATTTTGTCATGAACATACAGACCAGCATACCCAAAGGGTCGCAAGTGTAATACAAGGGTTGTACCGTTGCATTACATAAAAACCAATATGCCACCAGCTCAGCGAATAAAACTGATTGCTATTAATTAATAATCTCTTCACCAGAATTTCTAGGGTGTCCCTACGCAAGCAAAGTTTTATCCATGTTAAAAAAAATAATCACAAAGCATGTGCGTTAAGAAAATATGTAAAATCAATACCATTCTAAGGTACCGGTTCATAGGCTACTCATGTCCAGATAGGTCATGTATGATGTAACTGTTACTTAAGGGTCTCAAAGCAAGATTTGATGTATTCTGGAAAAAAAAAAAAATCTTATAAATTATGTCGTGTACTCTTGATTAACAAACTTTTAGTATAAAATAAAGATGGTTGGAGACTTTTCCTAATATTTTTATTTTAATTGCTACAAAAATATTTGTACAGTTAATTTGATAAGTAGTTTACTAGCAGGGATGTGGGAAATACATCAAGGATGCACTAATTTCATATCAATATCAACTCTTTTTTTTACTTGATCATTTTGTTTTTAATACTTTACCAATACTATCGGATCGATATTGAATGTAACAATCGTACGGGCATAATCGATATATTTATCTTCTATTTTAATCCCCATACTCTGATCGACTGAATAAACGTTTCCACTACTTAGTTCGAAATTAGATACTAAGCTAGGCCCTATATAATATTCTGATGACATCATTATTAATAAGGATTTAATACATGGTATAAATTAGGACATTTTTTATTATATGCAAAAGTTTTATTATTTTTCCTAGACAAGTACAAAAATTCAAAGGATACAGAGAAAAAACATCTACAATTTTCTACATAGTAAACACAAATATATAACCAGATAACATTTTCTGACTTTTCTTTAGAAATTGATACCCAATTTTATCATTACTTTTCTTTATATGAGTACAATATTGATAATTTTTATTCTATACCATATACCTAAGTAAATTGTGTATAGTATTACGGTTGAAACAAAAGTTTAGTAAATATACACACACTTTTAGCGGCTAATATTTTTCATCAGTGTTAAGTATTAATATTAACTTACAAGCTTGTCACATAATACATTTTTTTAGATATATAAATATAGTTTTGCTTCTGTATTCATATAAAAAAAAGAATTGAATCTCCTTATATAATTAATGTTCTATTTTGTTCTTTTGACCATTTTGATTTTGTAATGGTGATGTGTGTTTGTTCAGTTGGACAGACACCCAAGCATTGAAGAACATTCTCAAGAATAATTATAATTTATAAATAATTCTTAGCAAATAAGTTTATAATATAATATTAAAAATACCATATTTTTTAGAGAGTTAGAATCATTTAACCAGTTAGTAACTAACACAAAATTATGTTTCACTTATATAATGTTGCAACAATTTATTTTATACAATTATGTTCATGTATTCTTGAATCCACTAAATTTTTTATGTAAAATACGTACTAAGCCAGAAAAATCCTTAATTTATTCAGCCTTGAAAAGAAGTGATATATAAAAGAGTACCAAGTTCAACTTGGAATGTTTTTACAAATAACTTGTCACTTCTCTTAAGTCTATCTTTGTGATATAATCTGATTGTAAGTCTTTAATTAAAGAGTATAAAAAACCAGTGACCTAAAATCAGATTTTTTGCTAAGAAAGATATTTAAATATTCAGAGTCCTTTTATAAGGAATATTACGTTGTTAGGAAATATATTTAAATATTCAGAGTCACTTTTATAAGGAATATTATGTTAATTATGCAGTCTCTTTTGCTAAGAAAGATAGTTAAATGTTCAGAGTCCTTTTATAAGGAATATTACGTTAATTATGTATAGTCCTTTGTTAGGAAAGATATTTAAATGTTCAGAGTCCTTTTATAAGGAATATTACGTTACTTATGTATAGTCCTTTGTTAGGAAAGATAGTTAAATGTTCAGAGTCCTTTTATAAGGAATAGTACGTTAATTATGTATAGTCCTTTGTTAGGAAAGATATTTAAATGTTTAGAGTTATTTCTAAGGAATATTATGTTAATCATGCAACGTCTTTTGCTAAGAAAGCTTGTTAAATATTCATAGTCCTTTTATGAGGAATAGTATGCTAACTATTCAGAGTCCTTTTACAAGGAATTGTTTGTTAAACATTCATAGTCCTTCCGACTTGTATTAAATATATGGTCCTTTTTTAGTCTTTCTGACATATTATATATATAATCCTTGTTTATACATTAAAACTTACATTTATCCAGTTTATAAATACAATTTACATTTAAATACTTATCTTCTGATTTGATAATTTCAACTTTCTCCTATCTATTTTTACTCTATCCTAGAGATATTCTTTATTATTGTCTGGTCATTCCTTTATTTTGTTTAGCGCTAAAATGCTGAATGGGTTGCAGGGAAACAGGAACAAATGTATTAAGTAATAATACATTTGTTTTTATTGCCCTATCGGCTTACTCTGCATTTATTTCCCCCTTTTTTTATGCTGTTTACGAAAAAGAGGCTACACTTGGTACGCTTCTATAGTTATATCACTCCTTTCAAGGTTTATTAATCAAAGAATTTGTGTGCTGTAGAACTTAGCACGTTTAGTACATACATTTTTTTAGTGGAGATCAATACTTTTTGTTAAGATTAGGTTTAAAAATACGTTTATTTAAGCAGTTACCTACCTACTGTAATAAATCGTTGGCCGGTCATAGAATAATAACTTTTGAATTATGTGGTCTATCAAAACGAAACAAAATCTTAAGCCTCGTCGACACGTCCCTAGTATACTTGGACAAAACAAACTTGGACATCACTTGGATATTACTTGGATCGTGTCAACAATTCATTCCAGCCCACTTGGACGGGGAGGCTATATCCAGGTTGAGTAGGACGGTGGCCAACTTACTTGGATCCAAATATAACTTTGATGGGATTCAAAATGGCGTCGTCTCATAAAACGGAGAGTGAAACCCGTAAAAGGAATGTTAAAAAAATAATCAAATGGACGTATAAGCAAAATATAAGGTTCAAGGAATGTAACGAAGAGCAGATAGTGCTGCTCTCGTGTTAGTATCAAGTTTTATTTTTGCACTACGTCTTAGTAATGGTTCAGGTTATACGCTCTCAAGTTCTTGAATTACTGGTTTTATAGATCCTAGCAATGTGCACAGTAGTTAATTGTATTTAGACGAAAGTGTCTTCATCCTTAACCGCTACTTCACGAAATAAATTTGAGGAAGCTTCAAGAGCCTCAAGTATCCAGTTCCATGTCCAAACATTTTTTTTTATGGATTTCAACTTCCTGTATGAGAATATCAGCGACCACTCCAATACTCTCCAAAACCAAATCCGCCATTTTTTTTTTATGTCTACAGTACTGTCCAAGTGACTATAAAAGTGGCAACTAGCTTGGACCAAGTGCACCTGTACAAGAACACTTGGTCCAAGTTGTGATCCAAGTATACTTAGTTCGTGTCAACGCGGCTTTATGGAATCTTTTTACGAAGGCCTATGAGAAGATATGTTACTTGGTGGTGGTAAAAATTTAAAAAAAGAAAAGTCCAATCCCTCTCCAAAACCCCATACAAAATTTGAGATTTTGTATTTATCCTACGGTTTACATCCTCTACGATCTACACCATTTTCAAGACTATATGTTGAATGTAAGTACTCTATAGGTTTTGATGAACAGTAAGAGAGAGAGTAAAACTGTGAGTTCCAAATTTAGATTGTTTGAAATCTGGTATCTAACTAATCACTCAAGCTAGAAACTTAAATTTGAGAAATTTATCTAAAATAGTTCGTCTTACCAGGATGTTACATTTTTACGTTCCTATCAAACATTGGAACCCTGTTAAAAGGTGGCAAAGGGGGCTTGAGTTGTATCGTGCTAAATGTGTGTACGGCGTTCCCTTGGCTGCCGTGATTTTGTAAAAAGACTAAAGTATGGTTGGTGCTATCTACCGAGTAAATATAACACTACGTCAAGAATGTGGTTACGAGGCCGCTGGCTCATGTAATAAAACTGATCTACCTATATGAAGGAAAAATAAAGGCTTACCGGCACCTAGAACAGTAATCGCAACGATATGAAAAAAAAAAAAATGAAAAAAAATTAATACAAAATATAAATCGTCTTGGATTGCACTTAAGTACATCTTGTGTGCTGTTAATAACAAGTTTTGAAAGGAACATAAATATTTTAACCAACAAAATACAACATACTTCAACCTAATATGGAAAATATTATATATGTTTTTGACTTAACATTATATGTATATATACATTTTTTTCATTTAAAAACAATTTTCACTGAAGGTGTTATTTTTAATGTTTTTACTTTAAGTTATTGAAACTTATCCAAGACATTCACATCGACAATTTAATGAATTTTCCTTCTTTAAAGTTTGGCATTACTAAAATATTTACAATTGATTTGAGTAATTCATTACATTTAATAATATTTAATATCTAGACTGCTGAAGATGGGGAGATTCAGGTTTGATCCCGGTCGGGTGCACTGAGGGTGGTTTTCCTACATGTTTTTCATCTCCCTTCATGCAAATGGAGGTGTATTTCCTCTAAATTAAAACCGTCCTAATCCCTAACCCATTAGTGTAATTAGTACATAGGTGTATAGCCCGAACAGGTAGTAAGACGTGGTGCTAAATGTATAGTCCTACATATATATTTTTTAAATAGTGTTTTTATTTTTTAATACTCATTAATAAACGTAAATAAGTGGTAGCACATAAATTAGTTCAACATTCAGCTTCCTCAAGTGGCACAATGGATGGAAATGTTTCGCCATCCTTGACTTCGCATCTCCCAAGTCTAATGGATTTCCAAATACTTACATACTTTATATGCTAGTTAAATAACAGCGAAGGTGTCTTTTTGCTATATTTTTTGTAAAATGAAGTAGTAATAGCATTTTTTTTAAATATTTCAGTAACAAACAAATAAAATTCACCCTCATATTTGGCAATATTATTAAAATGGTTGGGTCATCAATCCACACCAAAATCAAAATTTCCACATGAATATGAGTTTTATTTTATCTAATTCAATATCAAATGACTAATATTTAAATCTGGTGGAAATAATATTATTTTAGGAACTATTTTTGGTCTTCTTGATACAAATTGTTCAAAAGCTAAGTTGAATAAAAAATATATTTTCCTTAAGGAATGTAATTATTTACTAAGCATCTTAAGGATTCCATCTGTCTTGCCCAGTTTTCAATTATATCAAATAAGTAAAATACAGCACAATTAGAATATATAAGCTGGAAAAGTTTGTTTAAAAGTTATTTGCTTTCAATTATAATGATATATTTAATTTTTAAAGCCAGTTTTATTACAAACATTCTTAAAATAACTTCAATATTCAAAATACATTTAAAACATACTTAAACTATATTTGGCAAATACATAACAAAATAGATTAGTTTGTTAGTTCTTAACACACTATTTTTTTAAATCCAATAATATGAGTAGGCCTATTTCAAAAGTAATAAATAAAATAATCATGAAAACACAAAATTGTAATGTTTATTAAATGTATAAGCACACTCTAATGTGTTTTCAATAAATAGTACCTATAACATAGTAATACATATAAATAATTTATAAAATTATGTAAAAAAAGTTATTCATTAAATTATTTATAAAAATAAAGTAAATCTGTTATTTTTGATTATTTTTTTACTATTGCAGTGCTATAAATTCAACCAACTAAATATTTTGTAATTTAAAATGCATTCTTGGATAATATTTGTTGAGTTTGTTAGTCTTACAACTTTAGGGCGTTTAATTTTACTTTATAACAAAGATGCAGAAAGCTAATTTTTCTAGGGATTCAATATTATATCTATATAATAATAAATATGTGGGGGATGAGACCCATTAACATATTTCATTCGAAAAAAAAGTCCTTTGTTCTCCAAAATCATTGGATATATCAAAAACAATCTGTCATTTGAAATGTTCACAGAGTAAGTGTGATAACAGTGGGCTATAAATAATGGATCATTTAGGCGAATTTAATTTAATAATTATTTAGCTATAAGCATATTAAATTAATACCAACATTTAAAAATGGCATACCTTATTTAATTATTTAAATGAATATGGGGACCCTTTTAATGTTGTTAATACTTTTTGGAGGCTTCTACGGATCTCGACCCCACATTTCTATTAATATTTTTTAAGACATAAGTAACTATAAAAGTTAAGAATCAAATAAATTAAATAATGTATGAATGTCACAGCTATTAATTGATATATTCTTAATTAGTTCTTATGAATGAACACATATTTAGTAAGTACACTACTTCATTTAGTATAGTCTTTATGTAATGCCAGCTTAAAGGTTAGCATTTAGTTATAGCTTACTTTATTTGAATTAATGAACATTTTTTATTCAATAACAATTAAATAAGAAAATCCAAATTTAAACCCAACATGAATTAATCTGGAATTAAACTAAACCAGAGAAAATTGCCTAATTTTTTCCCAATAAGTATGAAGAGAAAACACAGTTTTTAAGCATCAACTACTTAATTGTTGAAAAAAAAACAAGCATGGTTAAACAAATTTTAGAATTAATTTGTTTATTAGCATAGCTATTTACACAATAATAGAGTCAAGTCCAACATTGTGCAGACATTTAATTAATAAGGTTCATTTACACTCTACACAATCACACTCACGTTTATAAATAGACTCAGTAAATACTCCTAGTCCCTAGACAACATATGGCTAGCCACAATATAATTATATTTATTAGACTGATCATGGCTTTTCACAATATACTTATTACTTTTAGGCAGCTAATAGCTAGGCACAATATAATAATTATACTTATTAGGGTCTACTATTAGCTAGCTCCTGGCTTGTAACAAAGTACTTGTCAGCACTAGATTACTAACACCTAGTCACAATATACTTACTACTCCTAAACAAATCCCAGTTTTTACTTCTAGAATGCTCATGTCTAGCCATGTCTGTGACAGACGTAACTGGTAAATCATCTGAGCTACTACACATTTGCCGTCTTTTATCACCAGGCAGTATGTGCTAAACCACTCACTGTACGATGAACTTAGCTAACAAAGCTCTGTGGCTGTGCATAATTGGAGTCACTGTGTTTAAGGTTTAAGAACAGATTGTATATCATTTAATATAACACAATTAAAACCTTAATTTGGTTTCTGGATTTCTAAACACCTTGGAGGTGAATTTGATATGTGTTCGTAGTGGATTGGTAAATATTCCTGGTGCTATATATCCAGTCCAGTATGGTTGGTATAAATTAGAGCCTTACTAGGATCTAGGGGTAGCTACCAATTCACATTGTTAGCACCATTGTGGCTCATTATAGAACCAATGTTAAGGCAGCTCTTGATTGCTATAAAGTAGGCACCATCATGTAATATGTGAGTCAGTGTGGCACGTTTCATAGTTACTTATAGGCCTCAATATAGGCTCACATGAGTCTCACAGCAGAGTCAGAGTTTGGACACACATTGTATTCTTAAAGCGAATTATTCCTTGTGAAGCTATGTCGGCCAGCTAGTGACCCGCGATGTGTACACCCCTGTGGTGCTGTATTGGATTTGTTGCAGTGGTTTATGCATCCCTGCCTGCAACTACACCATGTTTTCCTTGATCCAATCCACATATTCGGTAACCCTTGTGTACACCCCTGGATAGCCTGGTTCCCCACACTTGTTTCCGAACGAGACAACGCCAATCTGCATCCAAGAAGCCTCCCTTTGCAGCATCAGTGGTCCGCCAGAGTCCCCCTGCGGCATTTTAGAAATTTGAATAATTCATGTAATAATTTTGAACAAATACTTTGAAAATAAACAAGAAGATGACAAAATTGATTAATCCAGCTTATGTTTGTTGCTGCCACCAAATAACTTGGGGCTTCTCAATAGTTCATGGATAGCCACACATTAATTAATTATTAGGGAAATGTTAAGGTGGGTTGATAGAGGAGTGTGATTTTAATTTAAACAATTTTCTATTATTTGCCACATGTATAGCGGTATTTGACCAGAAACTTTTAGAATTGAGGAAAAAAGTTTGATGAAATTACACAATGCCTATATCAAATATTCAAAAACTGTTAAGATTAATATGTGTGTAAAATTAAACTAAACTTATATTATAGAACAATATTTTATGTGCTTTGACCAAAATTTTTGTCCTAAAAAACTGAAAAAAGCCCAGACTTTTAGCCCTCCATTCAACAATAATATCCAACCACAATATAGGCCTATTTGTTACACCCAAACTGCTAATATAGTTACTACCTCTGGACTATTCATGAATATCCAACATAATTATGTGTTATCCTAGATACTCATGCTTAGTCACAAGACACCTATTACTCCTAGGCTATTCATGCTCAAGGGTGTAGAAAACTAATTTTCCTAGAGGATGGGTTCTCTAGAAAATTTTACTATTCTTTTAGCCAAAAAAAGTTTATATACACCCATCCCCTTCCTAGTGGGATCCAGAACATTTCGGGGGTGGTTTATAGCCCACCACTCCCTCATCCTACCTTTCTATGATAGTACTGTAACTCGTATATTGTGACGGGTGACCTGGTGGTCTAGGGGTAAGGTGTCAGACTTCTATGCTGGCGGCCGGGGTTCAATCCTCGGTCAAGGCAAATATTTATCTGATTACCAAACTCTTCCTTCACCTCTGACAAGACATAATGTGAATGTGGTGGGGAATGCCAGGTCTCCACCGTGGTTCGGATTCCACGTTAAACTGTAGGTCCTCCATTTCATCTCACATTCACCCTACCATTGTCATTAGCGTAAGTGCGTATAACCCGAACGGGTAGTAAGACGCGGTGCTAATAATAATAATAATAATAATAATAATAATAATATATTGTGACAGAATGAGCAATTCATGATGTCGCAATATACTTATTACTCATTGTCGTTCATTCATGTATGTTCACAATAAACATATGCCTAGACTACTCATGCTTTGTCCCAATATAATGATTACTCCCAAACTTCCCTTTCATATCCGCAATTGACTCATTACTCCAAGATAGCTAATATGTAGCCACCATATACGTAATATGTATTAATCCAGAAAAGCTCATGCTTAGCCCATACTGAAATTAAAGCTTCAACTTAATCATTATAATAAATTTTATATTATTAAGACTATATGTTTAATTTGTTTGTATAGGGGTGTGGTATGAGTTATAAAATAATCAACCCTATTTTAACCAAATAATCCATGTTTCAAACAATTAAAGGTTAAGTTGAGATGGGTAGTTGGCTCTATTATTTTGAACCAAATTAAAATTATTTATTTTTCTGCTACAGTGTCACAAATGGATAGTGTGGAAGTGTTAACCAACATGGCAACATTTGAATTAGGCATTTTATTTAGCTAGCTAGTAAAGTAATTATTTTACAGGTCTAATCCAAGAAGCCAATAATCGTAATATTGCTATTTCAAGTACCTAAATGTGTTTATTATGATTAATAATGATGTTAAGAAGTTTTCTTGCTTTCATAGAGATAATGTATTTATAGCCTTTTATTTTGTATAATTTAGTAAATGTTTGTTTCCATATATTAATATAAGTAAGGACTAAAGTGAGTCTATTAATTTTTACTTTCTCGCTATCTTACAGGTAGAGAAAGTATTGTGATCGTACAAAAAATCGAAATCAAGATTTTGATGAATCTTGAAGTTTCATGACTCCCCGAATCCAAAAAAGTTGTTTTTGACTTTCTATCTGTCTGTACCTCCAACTAGAACCTAAACTATTCTACCCATCAGGCTAAAACTTCGTATCTAGGGTTTTCACAGGGTTGCCCAAAGTAGTTTTTGGAATTGGATATCTAACCCTAAAATTAAGGGTAGTTTACTGAAGCGCAAAAAGAGAAAAAGTAAATTTTCTCAAAATTGGCTCTAACGATTTTGATTAAATTTCATTTCTAAACATTTATAAATATTATGAACAAAATGGCTTCTCTCAATATTTCCGAAAAATGACTCTAAGGATTCAGGTCCAATACGTAAATCATCTTTTTTTATAATATCTCCTAAACTATTTGAGATAAGTGATCTCGTATCTCAAATATATGAAATTACTTATCGTTATAAATATATAGGTCTTTTTATAATACAAATATTTTATAAGAAGCATATTTTTATAAAACCAATAACTTTCAAGCTATACATAAATATATATATTATTTAACTTTTCGAACACAAAAGGTAAAATTATTGCAACCACAAAAGAAAATATAGCCTGAAATGTTGATGGATGTCAACCAAACCCTAAAAAGTGGTCTTTGCAATTTCATCTGTGTGTCTGTTTAAACTTAAAATTAAGAGTAGTTTAAGAAAGGGCAAAAAGAGAAAAAATTGATTTTGATTAAAATTCGTATCTAAGTGTTGATTAAGATTATAAATAAACTGACTATTTTAATTTTACCATGAAAATGAATTTTTGGGTACTTTACAGAAGCAGAAACTTCCTTATCTCCGCAACAATTGGAAATACTAAATAACTTATCATTGCAAAATTGTAGTACTATTAAAAATAAAAAAACTTTTATATGAAATATTTTTTTTGAATCCACCAGTTTCTGAGATATTGGCAAATATATTAATCCAATTTTGTGAGCTTTAGTTGTAAAGAGATACTACTTAAGTTTTAACACAATAATTATCCAATGCCATAGAGTAATTAAATATAAGTAAGTCTCTAAAAGGTTATGTTGTTTTTCCTTAAACCTCTTTGGCGAAATGTTTGTAAAACAATGATTTATATCCATTTTAAACTCAATAGTCAATATTTACATTATTTATTGGTCAAAATTTATAAATGAGGAATTTAATAGCAATGCAATGGCATGAAGAGAGTGAGAAAGTCTGTGCGGAGTTCTGTACCATTTATTCTTAAATAATGTGAATGTTTCCATTATAGTTTTACTTACTATCGGAATTAAATTTTGTGTTTTAATGGGCACTCTTGGAATTAATATAGTTGCTATGACACCAAAATGATGTCATATTATATTTACTTTGTATCTATCACTAGCTTAAATTTAAACTTTAAGTTAATTTTGCTAAGTTTTTATTTTATCATAATCATTTGGATGCACTCTAGTAAACATGTAGTGGCTTAATTGGGAAGTACCTCCTGCTGGCCTATACCAGACATGTGATTAAACACATTTAACTTTGAAATAAGAACTAAGGTCCGGCATTTGTGGATACAAAGCAGAATTTTTAATAACGTTGTTCATTTGACAAATGTCCTAATGGAGTATATTCAGAGTGGATATATTGCAGAATTGTGTGGATATAATGCAGGTGGATATAGAGCAGACTTATTTTTTTAATAAAGCTGTTTATTTGAGAAATGCCTGAATGGAGCCAATTCAGAGTGGATACAATAATTCAGCTGCCCTGAAAACTTGCCTATTGAGTGTACTCTGATACACTCACTACTGTGGTGGTAGCACTAGGCCTCACTAGGCTCTCACCTGACAAGCGTCTTTCCCGCCCTCCGCATAACCTGCACAGATGAAGTTGCTCGTGATTGGCTGGAAGTACGTCCTATCACAGTCGTCGTTCCTCCATACCGGAAGTTCCGCCTGCCTCTGGACTGTGCTCTCTTTCCCGCCTTCCACAGACAAACCAACAAATGATGGAATCAAGTTTTTTCATATTATTTCTCGATATTAATGGAGGTGAAGTGAATGAAGTGGCATTATATTAATTAGATGGCAGTTGAGGGGACTATGTTGACAAGAATGTTTGAGAGATTACCCCAATTCCCTTCCAAAGTGCTGGATGCAAGGAGATTCTAAAGATACTCCGAAAAGATCATTGAACACTTTCTATGAAAGGCAGTTTTATTGGTAGCATACAAACACTAAAATCAAAATGGCGCTTACTCTATCTTAGTTCACTAGTCCCGTTCATCCGAGGACATCATTAAAAGGGAAAATGTTAACAATGGTCAGATTGGTCAAATATTTCCTAGAACATAATTTTAAATATTAAGAAAATAAAACTTAACAGTATTACAAGCAGGACCAAACTTAGATTTGTTTGAGGGGGTAGAGGGGTATCCTTCCTGTGATGAGCTGTGGTTAAGTCTATAGACAGGAAATGGCAATGATTAAAAAAAATGTAAATAACTTTAACAGATGATTAAATGTATAAAATATGTTAATCAATATATTAATTATATTTATGTCAGGCTCATATGTACATATCTGAGTGTCTCGTTCTGATTTTTCAGTGAAAAAGTGTGTTTTGTTTGGAAGGAAAGGGGTAATATGAGCCATATAAAAATAATGGAGTAGCGTACCCCATGGTCCACCCCCAACTACAATACTAGGGAAAGTCCCTCTTATTCACCCTTATCAACTTTTTATATTTAGCAATTAATAATATTATGATAATAGTATACTTAAAAGGTCCACAATTCGATTCCTTGCCAGCTATAAACACTTAAAGCCATAGTTTCGTTAGTTTATATCAACCAAATGGTAGACAGTCTATGGCAAGTTGCTAATAACTTAGCCTACACATATTAGTATTAAAAGTAAATAAACAATATAAATTTGAAAAATCCCAGCTATGGGGGGTGAAAATTATATTTTCAACCAAGACAAAGTGTAAAATCGTCTATTAGGCTAAATATCCCTCCCTTCCCAGTACACTAAGATGGGATTCAAACCCTGATCTCCCCACCACCGTCAAACCAAACAAGATGAGAGTGACGTTTTTGTCCATGTGCTTTTCAGTGAATTTTTTTGTTTTTTTATCTTTCCAATAAATATTGAGCATCAACATTAAGTGGTAATTTTCTTTCACACCTAATGTCTAAACTATGCATTTGATTGTGGTTGATTGAATAAGATAGAATTTGAGCTATTTTACACATACGCTAAAATGTTATGCTGATAAAATAGTTTTTTAAGTTTTCTAGAGGATGTTATAATATGCTATTAATCTTTATTTAATAACGCGGAAACGTGTATAACCATAAAGGGTAGTAAGACGTGGGGCTAAAACCCGCCAAAGTTTCAAAACAATATCACAGCTGAAAACTTAATAAATTACTTTATTAGTATAATTTTAAGTACATACAATCAAATGCATGATTTGGTAATTTATCGGATATAAGTTAAATAATTACTAGTATCCTACTAATATCTACGGGATTTTGTTGTTTTTATACAATGCCCAAGTCAAAAATATACTAATAAAACACGAACCAGTTAGACTATTTAAGGATAGAGTTAGTTTACTCTGAATGTTATATAGTTCGATATAGATAGAAAGGAACTCTTTTTAATGTTAAAGCTACTAAAACAAATTTCATTTATGTATGCATGGACTCCAAATAAGTAATGTAATCTGCATCTTTCACACTTGTTAGATATTATCAATACCTATAAATTAATCAATACAATAAAGAAAAATATTATAAAAGTTGACTACAAAATCTGTTTGTATTTTATAACTGTCCCTTTATATCAAAATCAAACTAAAGGCTCACCTTGATTGGTTCTACTATGGAACAGTATACACAGTAGGGGATTAATGGATTCAGTCAAGATGAAACTGTTTATTTCATTGTAGTAGGAAAGAAAATAAAAATAGTTTTTTTAATTAAATACTGTGAGAAGATGTATTTTAAATCTAAAGCTATTGGATTAATCTATCTCAGTATATGGCGTGTACATAAAATAATTTTTAAAATTAAATCCCGTGAGAAGATTTATTTTAAATCTCGAGTTATTTTATTATTCTGAGGAAAATTCCTTGAGGGATTTTTTTAAATGGTTTCTATATTCATATGTTTAAATAATGCATGCTAATATATTCAGGAAAACTTGATTCAACGTAATCTAAAAATATCCAACATACTAAAATTTTTAAGCTTTAATTTGTGAAATAGTTGTATTGGGCCATCACATGTGCACTTTGTTATCAATCATCATTAATAATGTAATTTTGGAATCCTTCTAAATGCTCGTAGCACATTGGAGTCATAAAATTCACAGTACCTGCAATTACAATTATAAATATTAATTTGAATTTAAACTCTAGATAAATGGAAGAGAAGGCTAATGCCTTAAATTCACTGGGTAAATAAAGCCAATTATTTATCATTATTACTATAGTTAAAAGCACAGTTAATATGTTTATGAGCAATTATATGTTTAGATAAATTGCTCTCTTCTGTTGTGGGACTTTCCTTGCCCTTCTACCCCTTAAAAATATTTTCAACTTACTGGCTTTTTTCAAAGTCATTAGTTGTCCTTCACCGACATATTAGTTCCTACCCTAAGTCTTTAATTGCTTTTGTGTTACCGTCATTAGTCGTCCTTCAGCCAACCCCTTTCCCAAGGGGTTTAACCCTTTCTTTGTAGTTTCGTTTCGTTTCGTTACCGTAGTAAGTTGTTCCCCAACCGACCACGGTGGGTCGCTGGCCAACAAACTGGTCGCGCTGGTAGCGCTGTGGCGGCAGGCACAGAGGTATGACGAACCGGGAACGGCGGGTTGGCTGGTCCAGCACCATCACTGCAATGTCGTTGTAAAAGCCGACCCTGCTAAATTTGGGGTGCGCGCGCACCTCAGTCACGTGGTACGTCTGAGGGGAGGATGGTTCGTCGTCGCGACTCAGATCGACGTCTCCCAAACGCACCGTGAACTGACGCGCGCTAAAACTGTAAAAGAGAAGACGCAACGTATAAAATTATTGTTATTATTATTATTAGCACCACGTCTTACTACCCGTTTGGGCTATACGCACTTACGCTAATGTGTAATGGTAGGGTGATGTGAGGTGAAATGGAGGATCTACAGCTTAACGTGGAATCCGAACCACGGCAGGGGCCTGGCACTCCACACATTTACAAATTGTGATTAATACACGTTTTGTCTTTAATTTACTACTTTTCGCTTCAAATATCGTTTGTAATAGATCAGGGGCCCAGGAAAGATTGTGAAATAAGGTACGAAGTGGCTAGGAGGAGGAGATATTGAGATATTTTTAAAAATCAGTTCTTAAACACAGAGGTTACTAGCAACGTAATGCAATGGGGTAAGGATTGAGAGGAAGGTAGTTTAGAGAAATGTTGTTGCATTAGCGTGAAGAAGGGATGAAGAAGATCACAGGTGTAAATCATCACATGGGGTAAAACCATTACCCTCAATGCATCCATCCTCACCCATCAACGACAAAACAGTCTGTTGCGAGCTAATGTCTTAGACCATGTGACCTCCGGTGCGAGTGTTGGAGGTAAGAATATACAAACTTTGATAAGTAGTGGTAGGTAATTAAGAGCTTTTCTTCCATTTTTGGTTGAATGGTACAAATAATATTTCTGATCTTTTGGTAATAGGTTTTCACTCCATACCCTTCTTCCCTTATCAGAGACTTAAACGTTTTACACTTTATGGTCAAGCAGACTCGAACTCACGGCCTCTGGCGGGTGTCTCTTGTGCAGTGGGCCGCCGTGAGGACGTGGCGGGAACTGATGAGGGACCCTCCACACCAGAACTCTGTCCTTTTGGGCCCGTGCAGAAATATGGCGGCCATCCAGGGCCACTTGCCAGGGACGGACTCCTCCCCGCCCACAACCCTGAACCCTGGGATCTCGGGCTGTCCGCACTCTGAGAAAACATAGACCAACAATATTACCTACCATTTAATGTAGATAGAGACCGCTTTGGGGGCAACGACATCTGTCATTTTCGCTGTAATTGCCTGTCCATAAACCACGTCACGCTAATTTGGTTATTTTACCCCCTTTCCTTCTCTTCCTCATCACACATTGTCCCAATTTTGTGAGTCCCCTTTATAATATTGCGTCACAACATCACGGACTTCCCTTATTTAAATATTATTTTAAATTGTAGAGCCTTTTATTGAACCGCGCTCTTCAAGCTCAACAATCGAAGTTGATAAGTCGATTGTTGTTTGTTTGGACGTGCATGCAGTCGGGTATATTAACACAGAACGTTGCCCGAGAAGTTTGATTGTAATGTGACGTCACACATTACCTGATTCCCCGTCGTCCCGCTTGGTCACGCCGAGCAATACTTCCCCACTCTCCCCCCGATATGCGTACGCTGTTTATTGACAGCCCATAAACTGGATTTCATGTTACGGGAAGATTGGAGTTCGAATTATGGTTGGATGTATTAAAGGTAGATTTCTGTTTTAAAACATCCCTACACGAAAATGTGGGTATTTTTCCATTAAATTCTACCTTTCTCCTCTACACTACCACTATGGTTTAATCATGTGGATAGTCTTCATTGGCAGGGAAACGCGATGCACATAATTATAAATAAGGTGGGTGCCCGTGTTATGGCCATGTTCCTGATATGGCCATCCCCCTATTGTGAGTTAGCTAACCAAAAAATCCGCTAGATGGAATCAGCATCCAGTGAGGGAGCCTCCTAGTGTGCCACGTGATCATTTACCGTCCAGCCAGGTTGAGCAATATGTCGTCAGTTGACTGTTTTGTGTTTTTCGTGGGACCTTCTCTTGTTTTTCTCTGGTAAGTCTCCTTAGTTTTATGCATGTGTTTCAAAAACTATTTTTTATGAAAACCATCATACTATATTCAGTTTTAAATGCTCTTTAGATTGATGTGTTCCTTGATGGTGTATATTTTACGAGTTTTTCATAATCAAACAATTTTCGTGAAAGCTGATATGCTCCTGATATGGCCACCCAGGTGCACCATGGCCATATCAAGTTGATTTAAAATTTATTTTTTTCTTCTGACAAAATTACTCAATAAAAACATTTGTTTTTTGTTTCAGATACAAAATAATGTCTGATAACGTTAAGAAGAGGGGATTATGGACTGAAGAAGATATTTCCAAGGCAATGAGTGGTGTGAATAGTGGGAAGTTTTCAGTTCAAGGGGCAAGTAACCAATTTTGTGTACCTAGACGTACTTTACGCCGTTATTTAGAGAAAGATGACCCTTTAAAGAAGTCAAAGTTGGGTGGAAAACCCACCTTGACACCTGAACAAGAAAAACAGCTATGCCAGAGAATTTTTCGTTTGTCTTCTGTAGGTTATCCATTGACTCCTAACATCCTTAAACTCAACGTTTTTCGTTCCTATCAAGAAAACAACGTCCCAAACCGTTTTAAAGAGACTGCTGGTCGTAAGTGGTTTGACAGTTTTTTGAAGAGGAACTCTGACGTTGCACGACGGAAAGCTCAGAGACTGAACCCAGCCCGGACTCAGAAATTAAACAAGTTCACAGTTGCTGATCACTTTGCGAAACTAAAAGAAATCTTCACCAAATACAATTTCTTTGTATTCCCAGAAAGAATTTTCAATATGGATGAAAAAGGATGCCGGCTCCACCTCCATAAGGGTCCAAGAGTTTTAGCCCAAAAGGGGGCTTCACGAGTTTGTATTGTGGGCAAAGAACACGGGGAAAGTGTTACAGTTGTGGCTTGTGGGAACGCTGTGGGTTCGATCATCCCTCCAATTCTTTTATATTCAGGAGTGAGAAAAAATAAATCCTGGGAGAAAGGTTTGCCTGCTGGATCATCGACTCAAATGACTCCTAAAGGGAGCATGACAACTCAAACTTTTGTTGATTTTCTGCAACGTTTTGCCAGATTTAAAACCAATGGACCATGCCTCCTTATTTTTGACGGAGCCAAGTCACACCTCGATTACAAAATTTGTGAAGAGGCTGAAAAGCATGACATAGCCCTCTATTGCTTGCCATCCAACACAGCTCATGAATTGCAACCTTTGGACAAAAGTTGCTTCAGGAGCTTTGAAACGTTTTGGGACCAGGAGGTTCTGAGATATTTTGACTCACACCGGGACCAGAATGATATCACTCGTTTGAACTTTCCTGATGTGTTCACCCCAGCATGGGGCAGATCAATGACACAATCCAATATGACTAGTGGCTTCAGAGCCACAGGTATGTACCCATTCAACCCGAATGTGATCCCAGAAGAGGCGTTTGCCCCTAGTACTGTGACTAAACTTCCACTTCCTGAATTGAACAACCAACAAAGCTCAGGCTTACCTGACAACAATCAGCCGAGCACCAGCAGTGATCCGATTCCTTCTTGCAGCTCATTGGACCAATCCAATACTCTTCTGGCATCAGTTACTCACACTTCACCACAACAAACTAAAGGTGCTAAGCGTCCTCGACTTGTCGATCTTGATTCGTCATCGTCGTCTGATATAGATTATTCTATTGACGTTGTTGCTCTATGTATGGATGGAGAAGATTCTCCGCCAGGCATTGAATCACCCAGCTTTGATGAATTTATGCCAACGCCAAAAAGGAAAAAGAAAAACAACGAGAGTCATAAGACCAGCCATGAATTCGCGTGGGATTGAGCTGAAAAGAAATATTTTCTAGCCAAAAGAATCTCAGGCGTCTAAACCTAAAAAGAAACCAACCACGAAACAGCCGTTTACCAACAAGCCAAAGACCAAACAGCAGCAACCCAGAAAGAAAAAGACTCAGAAAACCACAGAAGATGAAAGTTGGTATTGCAGTGTTTGTGAGGAGGACGAAGTCAAGGACATGCGACTCTGCGTAGTCTGTGGGAATTTCTACCATGAAGAGTGTGTTGGCCTCACTGCTGCTGACAAAGACATTTTGTTTTGTCCCAATTGCGACCAGTAATTTGTTTAAATAATCTCATTTTTATCTTATATTCTTCTCTTGAATGATTTTACATTTTTGTTTTCGAAATAAAGCGTAAATGTCAATTGTTTAAACAAATTCATTTCTCATGGAAAATCCTATTTTGAATCCACTTTTGAATACTAAAAATAATTATTTAGTATCATATTTATTCATTTTACATCAAAATTATTTAATTTTAGCAGAACTGCACTATGAAACTGAAAGAAAATCACGATTTGTATAACATGAAAAAAGGGGTGGCCATATCATGTGCACATGTTCCTGATATGGCCACTAGGTTGGCTTTTGGAATTTCATTTTTTTAGACCAGTAAAACTATTTTTTATGGGGAATGCAATTTTTTTATGAAAGTCCATTCGCCAGAGAACGATTAAACATAAAGTTGGTTATGATTTTTTTTTTAAATGGTGGGTGGAAAAATTCTCAAACCTTAGCATGGCCATAACAGGGACACCCACCTTATAACGAGAACTAGTGAGTCACAATATACTACTAGTAATTCCTAAGGACCGCTCCCACCTAGACGAAACGAATTAAAGAACGCTATTTTGACTCAGTCGAATTTCAAGTTTAATTACCAATTATACAAAACTTCACCTATCGACGCTAATGAATCGAAGAAAGTATTCCCCACGGAAAGTCATTTTCGTTTCGCTTCGATTCGATTCATCTAGGTAGCGAGTCAATTTGAATATGTTAAAACACTATTTTTTTCCTGGTTGCCGCACTTCTATTAGGTTTGTCTAGTTGAGAGTGGGCCTATAGACTTCTCATCAACTATAAGCTTGAAATTAGATTCCCGCTACAGTTAAAACCAGTGTACATTTTCTTCTTCTACTACTAGCATTACAACCCTGGGTGGGTCTTGGCTGAATACACAATTTGCTTCCATCTCACTGGCGTTAACCAAAGTTGGGTCTAAGGGGAGGTTCAATGTTTTAAGTCCACTCTGATGTTGTCCCTCCACCATATACGCGGACGTCCTAGGGCCCCCTTCAGGTGAAATGGGTGTCACCCACGTCCGCGCTCTGCGTGTGGCTATGTCCGCACCCGCGACCCATTTCAGACGGCGCGGGTGAAATTCGCCCCTCAAGCTTTGTTGTATTCAGCTTATATTGTGCAATTATTGTTGCACAGTACTATACTTATTTTTTTATCTGTGTTTGACCAAACTCTCATAGTCTGGGTTCAATTTCATGAAAATTACACTCCAAGTTTCTGTTGTGTAAGTTCGGAGTTTATAATCTTCCCGAGACTTGTCCCACGTAGCTGCCCTCTCTTAGACTAATGATATTAACAGTTCGTGGTCAATAATATCTGCATTCACATTGCAAAACAAAACTGTGAGAAAGCAAAAGAAACAAAAAGAGAGAGAAACACTTTGAAATTCAACGGGCAAATGGAAGATTTGACCAAGGAGCGATAATAGGAGCATGGACTTTTTCCGTTTCGTGTGAAGAAGAGACGTATTACAAGACATGCCCTACTCTTTCTATGTGCGAAAGCAGGAGCGCGGGTGAGCCAAGGGGGCTCGCGTTGTATTTCAACCGCGCGCGGGGGACGTCAGCCTCTCGCTTCACGTGAAAGGTTCAACTTAAGACAGTGTTCAGTCGTGCTCCGTCAGAAAGGAGCTTAATGGTCTTTTCCCGTTGGTGCCTCCTCCTATATTAACTTACCAAGCCAATCTATAGGAAATCTGCGAACATTATCAGCCCATTCTAGACGTTGGGATTTGATTTCTTGGACATCATTATTATTATTGTTATTATTACTATATAGCTTTTTGACCCTGATATTCGTTCTAATGTGATAAAGGTTTGTATTCGAGTAGTAAGAGGGTCCAAAGGCCCTTCTGTATATGGATTTGATTAATAATTCCATGAGCAAATTATTTTTGTTTTATTGTGTGTGTGTGTGTGTGTGTGTGTGTGTGTGTGTGTGCGTGCGTGTGTGTGTGCACACACAAACATATATAAATAAATAGCAACTTTGCACTGAATGACACGTTAAAATTTAGACCATTGTAAAAAAAAATTAAAGGGCTGAAGTTAGACACAGCATACATACAAATTCTTAGTATTGAAAATATTTATTTTCAAAAATCTAAGAATATATTTAAACTTTAGCCAAATTTGGTCAGAAAGATTTGCAGTTTTAACTAAAATGAAAAACTTCAGAAATTAAGTGAATGTTATCTTTTAAAATCTCTATGGAGACTTATTTGTTTGGATGATTCGAGGTAATAAATTTTTTGCTATAATTTAACCAAAAGGTCTAACATATTTCTAGAAAATACTTGAAAAACTTTACTTAGAATATGCTTGAATCCTCTAATAGCTTGTAAAACTAACCACCATCTTATCTTTAAGCCTAGTATACACACACGCACACTTTGAAACACCTTTTTGCAAAAATATGCAAATAATGTTGCTTTGATGTCTGGCGTCTGGTTTTTTTTTTTCCAGAAACCCTTTGTGATATGTTTTAAAACTGTGTTCAAACAAGTTTCTCTGTTTCCTTTGCGTTTCTCAAAGAGGAAACAATGTTTCTTGTCATCAATTACAAATGGGCTACAAGAAGCAAAGTTTTCGTGTCTAGACATGTTTGCAAACATTGCTGACAGCAAGCAACGTGATGGTTATCTTATTCTGCTTTTTACTTATTTTTTAGCACTACGACCAACTACCCGTTCGGGTTAAATGCATACGTACTAGCTATAATATTTGCTAAGGATTAGGAAGGCTGAATTTAGAGTAAGGGTACCCGCATTTGCGTGAGAGAGTGGAAAACCATTTAATGAAAACGACCCTCAGTACACCCGACCGGGACCAAACCTCGATATCCTCGTCTTTAGCAGACTAGTATATTGCAAGAGTAGTGCTTTAGACCATGCGGCCACCAGAGTGGTTTATTCTGCTGTTCACTCACAGCACATCAGTTACTTATTTTTCTGTTTCAATCTAATCTGACATGTCTTGTACAACTGAACAACACCTTAAACTGAAATAAATGTTTCATACCAAAACACTGTTGTAGTGTGTGCCATATTAGACTAAGCCTTCGAAAATCGCGTTAAAAAGAGGATGAAATGGGTGAAAGGTTATGTTCGTTTTAGTGAAGTCGAAAAAAAGTTAAAGGCCCTTCGTGTGCAGTTTTGTAGAGAGAAGAGTAATAAATATTTGAAATATTAAAAAGTATCGGGAAACAATGTTTGATCATTGAAGTCTTGACACGAAACAATACTAGTAGCTTCGTTTCCCATGGTTGCGAGTAACCACAAACATTTTGGAAACACCAATAAACAATTTCCGCACAAAGTTCACGACTACAAATAGGATGGTACTCACCACCGTCCATTTCAATGGTTGGCCCGATCCCAGGGTTCACCCCTACCGTGGGTCGTGGTCCTGGGTTCACCACCACAACAGGTCGAGTACTGGTTAGGGGTCTCCTGGTGGTGGTCGTGGTCGTGGTAGAAGGATTGGTCACGATGATCACAGGTCGACGAGTGGTTGTCGTTGGTCTAGGAGACTCCGTAACGTAACTGAAACACCGACCATTAGTGGAGGAGTAATTAGGTGAACCTAGACTTCTAACTAGTAGGCAGAGTGTGTGTGTGTTCTATTGGCAGAACTAGCTGGACTTAAACACTAATAAACATGACATAATATATTGCCAGTTTTTTTCTGTCTAGCTCGGGGAAACAGGATAAGGAGGGTAATTATTCCCAGTATTGCTATATACTCAAATTATCTAATCTAAGTCAAGAGGTTAAGGGGGAAACATTTAAAGAAACTGCTCCTGGAAAATGGGATGTCTATGAGAAGGCAAGTTGTTGACCTGAGGGAGGATGTTCCCAAGGATAACATTTTTAATGGAAAATGGAGATTTACGAGGATGTTTATAATAGGTCGGATATTCATGAATAGGAAAATATTTGTAAGTAGGACGTTCATGAGGAATGGAAGAACTTGTACTATACCAGTACTCACACGTCAGTACGCTTGGGGCAACAGACCCCTGGAACGAACAACCTCTTGAAGCAGATGGACTGCCTGAGGTTTCCGAGGTCGAACAGAAGTTGTGGGCAGGTACTGAGGTCATCACACAGTCCTTGTCCTCCAGCGGGGGTGGTGCAGGCTCTCCCTCCACCCTCCACATCTCCGGTATCTAGAACCACTTTACCAGAACTCAGGGTCACCAGCGGTGGCAGTGCCTCCCGCACGAGCGGCGCTATCGTGTCAGTCACGTTCCTACCAAGAACGTTCTTGCTGATGGTGTAGAGGGCTCCTGGGAGGTCTTCGTTGGGGCGGGGTGAGGCCTCCGGGGTGTCTACGCGGTCTCCATCGTCCAGCTCTATCCGCCCTCCTCTCGTGAAGTTAACCAAGTACCTCCCCACTGTATTTATCGCCCCAAGTGTCTCCGAGATGGTTGCTATGGTCTCCCCTGTCAGGTGGCGTGCGGAACCATCAACGTCAAAGTTCGGTTCCCTGTACTGGCCTTGTCGTGGAGGTCGAGAGTACAGTCCACTGTGGTCCTGCCAGTAACCCTGTTGGGGATCCCAAGGGATCGTCTGTCGTCGTCTGTCCGGCTGCTGGTAAGTCTGAGGGTGCCAAACGTTCTGTGTGTGTGGTCGCCAGCCTTGTTGGTTGTCATACGTGTAGGCTACACACAGAGAAACACTAGGCTTGTAACCGTGCACCACGTCTTAATACACCCCTCTCCCCCCGGGATATCCACATATTTACACTAATGGGGGCAATAAGAAGAAAGGTAGACTTTGAGAGAAAATGTAGGCCATATTATCGTACAGGAAGATGTATAAGCCATTTCAGGAAAAACCCCTTTAGTTCATGGACGCTAATCTTTGACTTCCCAGTCACCGGCCAACCAGAATAGACAAGCTTATCACCTTGTTCCTCATGGCCCCCTTCTATCCTGCACTCATACTGATACGAATTAGAGAGAAATAGAATGAGTCTTAGCAACTCCACACTTCCAGTTTCCAAATTCAACTTGTTTCAGTGATGTCACTCCAGACTGAATCTGAGGAGATGAACGTTAGTTGGTTTCTGTTTGTGAGTCAAGACGTATTTGGCGATGATAGAAATAGGAGGGAGTGGAGGGATGGCTTAAGGGGATATCTCATTAAAATAATCACTACGCTCTACAATTTCTTGATCCGTTATCTAGCAGTTGTTTGGACTAAGTGACAGTTTAAGAGTTATTTAAAAAAAAGTGTCTTAAGAAAACCCACCACTAACATATTTGGTCCCTGTGATAAGTGAAGTCGATTTGTTAAAAATAGGTAACAAAACCTTTTGGCTAGACGAAGAGATAAGGAATGAATTTCAAATACTCCCATAAAAAGGCAAAGGGACCTGGAATTGACAGTATAAAGTATTTTGTGCAGGTCTAATAGCTATAAGTCGTTAATTGAAGTGTTATTAATAAGTTATCCTAATTAGGTTAGGGTATTTCGAATCTTAAAATCATTGACACGTAGAGGATATTTGAGTTTCAAGAATTTGAAATTTTTCAAATTCATTTTTTGAAATACATATTTAAAAACAAAATTTTGAAACCTATTGTTTTAGAGTTATTTTGCTTCTTAGAAACTCAAAAATTAATGTGAACAAAATCAGGATTGAGAGACGGCAAATCATTCTACATTTTCTGAGATTCGCATTCGAATTCGAGAATCGTGATTTTCCAGTAAAATTAAGATTCTAATTGAAAAATAAAGAGAGCAGGTTCGACTCATCTCAACTTAATAGCTTGCATATTTTATCAACTATAATAATAATATTGATAATAATAATATGTTGAGATTAAACTCAATGGGAGCTTAAGTAAGTTGAAAATCTTCATTTTGTATTGTCTTAAGGTGTATGATACTAATCACTAAACAAGCACTACTTATTTACTTATAATAAATATTCAGAGCTAATTTAAAACAACTTATAAAATCATCAATAATTCATATATAAAATTGGCCTATTCTAGAATATATTTTAAAATTTATTTTGAACTTTTTGTATTTATCTATATTAATCAAATTAAGAGTTTATTTGTCTGAATGTCATGAGCATTGAGCGATATTTGCCTCACACAAAGGTTTGAAATTTTAAAACCAGCAGCCCCTGTGCACAAACATATGCACCTTGAGGCCGTAATTTTAAATTTTTGATTGGGTTATTTTTAAATTTATTACCAACTAGGATGGGAGAACTAAATTGACGAGATTATTTTTCTGTCTGTCTGTTTGAAGCAAAGAAACTCGTTGCCCGTGGCAGCCATGAGATTCATTGCACGTTTACACCAGGTATTTCTGTTTGTTTAAAACATATTGAATACAACTGATTGGTGCCTTCGCATAAACCAACAGAAACATGACTATATTAATGATATTATATTTTTGTTTAACAAGACTGTACACACCTTGCCTCTTGTGGCGGACTTTGGCCTCTTCTAAGGTAGGCTGGGACAGAAGCAACATCATACCAAGACAACACAGCGCAACACCTGCAACAATGCACCAGTAATACATGAACATTAAAACGCGCAATAAGTCACAAAAAGGTTGAAACGGCCCTGTCGTAGGTGAGCGATCCAACGCGAGCGGTGCGGAGGAAGTGAAGAGAAAATATTAAATGCACTGTTGGCATGGAGATGTCCTATGTTAGAGTGGTCCAACGTTTTCCATCGCAAGAGGCCAAATCTTATCACATTTCACCGCGGGCCGAAGTTATACAGGTATTTTATGATACCATCAACTTAATATAGGCCTACAAACCACTCTTAATAAGCAATAATTACTTTCTATACTTCTAATAAATTGTATTTTGGTTTGGTATAAGATTTCAAATTTTAATGCCAAAAA